>PVKE010003795.1:0-69373 GCA_004027555.1 Craseonycteris thonglongyai
AGGCCTATATTCTCTGTATAAGACTACCCCCCACTTCCGAGGCTGTAGTCTTATACAGCGAATATAGGCCTAAACCTATGTTTTAACTGTAAAATTAGGGGGTCGTCTTATACGCCCGGTCGTCTTATATGCCGGAAAATATGGTAAATATTAGGCACCACACTGCACACACCAACCCACCAGAATAAATGTGCACATACACACACCGGGACACAGCCACTCAAATCACTGTCACAGCAGAAGCGTCCAGGAAGCGGATCATCTCACTGGAAGAATCTAGACCACAGCGGTATGACAATGCCCAGGAAAGGTAGGAGCTGGCAGGGCCTGTGGCGAATGAGAGGGACAGTCATAGCCCCACATTCACAGCTGAGGTCCAAGCACAAGAGATACATTTTAATACACTTGCACTTTCTCCACTACTCGGCAATCTAATTCCACAAGTGTAGCTCATAATGTCATATATTGATCTTGGTGGATGTGTATGAAAGAGAACAGATTTTCTTTCCATTAAAAAAAAAAAATTTTTAATGGAAATGAGCAATAATAACACAGGCTCTAGAATTCTTCGATCTCTGGGTCCCTGCTCTGCCACCGACCGACAGCAGGTCCTGAAACAAGCTACTCAACCTCTTGAGCAATTGAATCTATAAATTGGAGATGATAATAGTAATCACAACAAAGCTTCATTCTGAGAATTAAATGGGTAGTTCACATAAAGGATTTCACTCGGCTTCTGAGCGGACGTAAACATTCAGTTAATATTAACCTTTCTCTTAGTAGTAGTAGTAGTAGTAGTCATAGTGTTTGTTCACAATGAAATACAAAACATACTTCCCTAGATGGCAGTATACATAGTACTGAAATCCCCTATTAGGTCTTTTCTTTCATTTTCCTCCATCTTCCCAAAATAGTAATTATATACTTGCTGTTGTTTCATTTTAATGTTTGAAAATTATTGCTTCATCTGGGTGACACAATGAATTCTGTGAGCAGAAGGGACTTAGCAAAGGAACAAAAAAATCTCCTTTTTTTTTTTTTCTGCAGTGGTTCATCAGTTAGATGGGGTACAGTGTGACAATCAGTTTAAGTGTGGGAATGGCTCTTCAAGAGCTCTCACACAATCTCCTTCACAAGAAGCTACCAGTGTGAAGGATTTGGAACAATTTTAGCGAGAGGAGGAACTGGAAACTGTTCCCCATGTGTTTTCAATGGTCCCCTCAGGTATGGGCAAGCTTCATTCAGTGTGAGGCCAGAGGACAAGCACTAGAACCCCAACTGCAGGCCACATGGCAGGGTGAGGGTCTCATCCAGGAGCAGTGCACAGTTAGCATGTAAGAAACGTTAATAGATTCCTATCTTAAATGGGCAGAAACCTCGCACATGGAAGAAGCGAGCGTGTCCCCTCCCTGCATCATTCCAGCTCTGGGTTAAGAAGGTGTGACTTTCAGTGCTGCGGGTACAAGGGTCCCAGTTCAAATCTTCAGTCCCTGCCCCCATTAAAATTTAAAACCAGATTCAACCCATCACGGAGTGGCACCAGAGGATTGCAATTTCATCCAGCACGACTTTTATTAGCCTTGCAATTTCTTAATGGGCTCCCCTGAGGGCTGGCTGGTAGAATCCTGCACTACCAGTCCGGATTTGCTACAGGCAGCTTAATAAACATGGCATCTGCCCCATGACAATTGTCATAACATCCGACCAGGGTGCAGAAGGCAGAACTAAAGGTTAAGAAAACCACCACTCACGTGGCAGGGAGGTGAGTGGGGAGAATGTTGGGAATTGTAATCTGAAGGAAAAGGCTGCTTGCTGGTTCCATGGTCCCTCCAGCCTCAAAGTTCCCAGGAGCTGAACAGGCAGCTCGCCACCTCCCACAATCTGCATGTTTTACACAGCTCATCAGTGTCACCACTCCTGACATCTCATTATGCACCAGAGGTGGAAGTGGACAGGTACGGAACATCCAAACTTTTCCTTCTCTTATTATTTCTGTGGTGTGCCGTGAGGCTGGGAGTTAATTAAGTCCTGTGGGACAGACAATCAGTGTCTTTTTTTTGCTAGGTTAAATTACATTATATGCAGATGCAAAAAAAAGAGAGAGAGAAGAAAAAAATAATCCCTCAGCTCTTTCCTGGTTAATAGAGTACGTTAGAAATATGATGATTCTGAACTATAAGCCAAAGTTGATAACTCCTTAGCATACAAGGTTTCTAATGAAGCCATATGACAAACCCACCAGGGATCTCCTTCCTTACAGGATCCCAAAGCACTTTTACAAACACTTTTAAAGAACTTCTTGCCTCAACTCTGAGAGAAAGTTGATCAGGAGTGATAGTCAAGCCTGTCTTGTAGGTAGGAAAATACCCTCAACCAGACTGGAGGAACAGACCTCCTTTGGATTTGTAAAATCCTAGACTGAAAAGAAACCTTGAAGGATAGCACAGAATCAGTGAAGGGAGAATGAGACTTTGCCCTTAAACTAATCTAGCCCAAAATTTCCCCAAGAGTCCCACAGGGAGCCATCGGTGTTACTGCATGGAAGAAAACTAAATAAGATTCTTACGATCAAAGAAGTTTGGGAAAGGCTGACTTGAGCAGAGTAAAACTGCCTTTCTTTCTGCAGGACTCTCCACGACTTTAACTTTTAACTGAACATCATCATTCCCAGAGTGGCATCCAGTCTACAGCATTTCCCAAAATTATTTGACCACAGGCCCTATTTTTTTTATCAAATGGTACATTATTCAATACTAATTGTCTACAGAACTCACACTGGAAAATATTATTTTAGTTCATTCTCTCATTACCAATGAGGAAACCGATTTTTCTGAGGACTTGTCTATAACCACACAGATGATTGCCTAATCATACCAAGGATGGGTGATAGGATATAGATCAGCCACAGTCAGGCCACTAGACCCCCCTGCCTCTCTCTGTAATGTACCAGTAAGTCATTTGGTATTTCTCCCTATTATGCATTCCTGTCCTCAACCCTGTCAGCTGCACCTTTAAGATACCTCATTTTAAGATACGCCTCAGCACTGACCTTGATCTACTTGAATCTGAGCTCCAAGAGAACAGCTATATGTATTAGGACTCACATGGCATTGGGCCACACTTCAGCCACACTAGCATTCTGACTCTGATAGGAGCTATAAGAGCTATTTCACAAGACAAAGTGGTAGCTATGGAATTTATAAAGCCTCCAGCAGCTCTACATGTCCTCCTGGATTAAATCCACACTCCTTAGTTTGACACTTAAGAGCTCTCATATTTCTCAGCCTTTATTTCCAGTTACCTCATTCACCATTATTTCCTTTGATCCTTACAAATATAATCACTTTTATATAAACCGCATTTTTCCACCTTGGAAACTCTGTAATACTCTCCACTAGTACACCTTTGCTCCTCACTTCCCATTATCTTTATAATCTTTATAAACTCAGGCCCAGATAAAACACCACACCTCGACAGAATTGCCAGGTGAGGACTTTTCTATCCCGAAGATTTCTTGACCTTCATGGATTTTCCACAATAAATTACAAATACCATTATTATTAGCCTATAGGACAGTTATTAGGTTTTTATATCTCCCCAAACAGTATATTCCACAAGGCAGGAGTTGTATCTTAACCATCTGTAGAATTAATGCAATTGTTTCAAAGTTAAATGCATATTGTATCTAAGTCCTTCAGAGTTGCATAGTCTTCTTTCAATGCTCACAGGAACCACCTGAAAAACCCATGCAGGGACTAATATGATGACTAGCACCCTGTGAGTGATCTGTACAATATATTTGAGAAGTATTAGAGGACAGCAATTTTATTCTCTTGGTACAGGAGTAGCACACCCTCTCAGCTGCCCATATTGCTCTATTCGTTAAATGTCTTCGTACAGTTATCAGGTGGTACCCTTCAAACTCATATTCATTGGTTTCATGCAAAAACAGAACAAAACATATTTGCTTCTGCTTGGCTGTGCATCCTTTTCCCCTCTGGAAAGGAAGTGAAACTAAATGGCATTGCCCTCGGGTGACTGGTACTAGAGCTCTGAGCCCAACAGTCGAGGTCCTTGTATTTGACATTAATTCATGGAGCAGCCTTGGTCAGTTGAGTCTGCTTACTGCACTTCATAAAAAATAGGTATTCATCACACAAGGAAGCTGAGAGGATTAATTAGTAGTTGTAAAGTGTTTGGGAAGATCTATCATGAGGAATGAACACGATAACAGACCATTTCTTTCTCTAGATTGCTCTTTTCTTTATTATTAGAAGATGGTTGTCTTGCATACAACTGAATGATGAGCTACCCCGTTGGGAGCTGGTACATCATAGAAACAACTACTGTCATTTTGAATCAGGTAGATGCACATCACAAAAGAAACACATAACTGATTTTGAGGTCCTGCAGGCTACTGAAGGCATGTGTGTTTTATGTAGTCATTATGCTTTCGTGTCTGCCTGTTTGTTTGTTTGTTAAAAGCAAACACTCTACTGAATTCTAAGGGAGATTTACCAAACCCTTTGTTTCCTTTTCACTCAGCTGACTTCCTTATATAGAAAAGGTGCCTCGTTTTCATGTCTGTCAACATTTCATGCATCAGTAATGTCTTAAATTATCAAAAAGGACCAGGGAAAGGAACAAAGAGACAGGCCTAAGTTTAGAACCATAAATAAGAAAGTGAGGTCATTATGGTCAAATGTTGGCTGACACCTCCCCTGTGTCCATGTTCCATCATCCCTTCATCAACAGCCCCAACACTCTCTTTCCAGGCATCATTACTCATATTCTTAGCCAAGTATTTCACATATGATTAGCTCTATTCTAAGGTCCATAGTGGACACTAATTGGCCAAAAGCAACTAGCAACGTTTATCACCCTGAATATGTGACAGTGTGGTCAATTAACTCAATTTGGACCAATGAGTCATAAAGATTTGGGGGGGTGGGGAAGGCTCTAGGAAATAAACTTCCTACTTTTGAGACCATGCCCATAAAAAACTTTTTCTTTCTCCTCTGAGGTAAATAGGGAACAAGGAGACTGGAAGCTATTGGCAACTTGTGGCCACAGAGAAGGCAGCCTTAGGTTGAACCTGACCCTATGAAAGGAAACGCAGAGAAGAGACATGGAATGAGCTATCTCATTAGTGAGCACTGAGATGCTGGATCAAACCATGTTTATGATTCCTGAGCTTTCTCAGTCTATGAGTCTCTTACTAAGTCTAACTGAGCTGTGTTTTTCCCTCTGGTGATTAAGGTCTTCATAACAAGATTTTTGAAAAGTAAAATTTAAAGAGAGAAATGAGCCATCGTGAGTATATGGGAAAATACCTATAAATAGATTATTCAAAGCTATGGATATGGATATAGACTATAGGTATAAATATGTGCTCCATTTGAAAAAATTTTCTTTATGCATACATTCTGAAGTGACTCTTAGGAGGAAACAAAGAGAGAGTTAGCACAGGCAGAAATGCCGGAAACAGTCATGTCTCCCCACAAACTCCCACAGTATGCAACAACACTGTAAAGAACGTGATTCATTTCTCAGTACTAGAAAATTCCACAGAGAAACTACAGAGCATAAGGACTGTGGGGGAGAATGTAAGCATATCACCAAGAAGAATGGAGGAAAGTGAAAAACCAGAGTATGGGAAGAGGCTGATATTACTCTACTATATCCCATCAGTCCATAGTTTCTGCCTAATGGTCCCATCTCATATTCCATCATGTCATACCACCAAGAACATAAACCAGGTCGTGATTCCATGTGGACTCAGAGAGGAATGAAAAATACCAGGCAAAATGTTGCGGATTAGCCATATGACTAACGGTTAAGGATGCTATCATTTGTCACTAGCTAGATTATCACTATAACTATCTAGTCAGAGATTATATGGACTAACAAACAACCCCAAATTCTCATGGGCATAATAAAATAAATGTTTATTTCTTGCTCACACAAAGTCCACTACATCTGTTGGCTACTCTCTAAGATAGAATACTTGTCCTCTATAAATTGATCCCATGCTCTGAGTCATTTAGTCATCGTGGCAGAGGAAAAGAGAGGGCTAGAGAGTCAAGTCCTTGACATCAAATGTTCCTACCCACATTCTAAGTAAGTCACATGGCCAATGAAACCATAAAAGGGTAGAAAAGTGCAAAACTTCCTTATTCTGAAAACAGGTGAGAGTTTTATGTATTGGAGAAGGCTATCACAGAGAGGACTAACTGCAAAATTGCTATGTATTCTCTTAGTTAAAAGAACACAACTGTTCTGGGAAATCAGTTAAATACCCACTAATACCAGGAGATTACTAACACTCAGTTGGACATAAGGAAATTCTTTACAAGGATTTTTTCTGTGTTATATCTGCATCTCCCTTCAAGAGGAGAACCTGAAGTACTAACACAGCAATTATCATACCTTAGAAAGGCCAGAGATTCCTTTGGCAAATCAAATGAATCAAGACATGTCTTTCCTGTTTTCTGCTTTTGTTTGTTTGCTTATATACACTTCCTTTCTCCTCTAGAAAGAACGTATTTTCTTCATTTGGGAGTAGCTAAGATAATCTCTCATCGTGTCTTTTATACAAAATCTTCCCTCATCCACACATTCATCCTTTGACTTGCATTTATGTTAGCTCTGTAGAGAAAGGAAGCCAGAGAGATGCCCTGAACCCCTGTCGGGGTAAGACATTCCTTCATCAACACTGCTATCAGCTAAGTTTAGCCAAGGACAGCAAGGGAACATAAGGGAACCAGTAATCAAAGCCATCCAGGAAGATAGCAGAAAAACAGTAATTAAAGGAGTCATTTCAGCAGAGTAGGGAACATGTAGCTTTCCCTGATTTGCCCAATATTATGAGTTTAGTCCCCTCCAGTAGGAAAAGAAGGAGGAATTCCAAAAATTATGCAGCAAAGCCTATGCCTGCAACAAGCATTTTACAGACTCGGTAACAAGCTAACATCAATCCACCCATACAAATGATACCATAGAGAGATGCTTCATCTCTGAGTAACAATTTTTATTAAAAACAAGTTCAAATCTCTTAATTCCACCCAACATCCCTGCTTCTCTCATTCTGGTTCTCCTTCTCTTCCTAACACAACCCCCTGAAAAGAAGGTAGTTCTGTCTCTCTGAGCTGAATGTTCAATTTAATAAAGTCATTTTCCATAACCTTATCAGTGTTGGAACAACCACGTTCTCCCTCATCCAAAATGGAATGCTCCTCTTTATGCACGTTTACCCAGATTTCTTCACCCTCAGGGCTCCAGCTGCTACTGCAGCTATCTAGTCAAGCCCCCCACTCCACCCCACCCCACCCACAGGCTTCTCTCCAAAGATGTACATTTTAGGAGCAATACTGTGGCTCAGAACTCAGCCTTGTGATACGAACAGCCAGAACCTTGGAGAAGATGAGGGGCTAAGCACACAAGATCTAAAAGCAGGCATCACTGAAGGGAGAAAAGCTCAAGTTTTTCAAATTAACTGAATTGCCTATTGTATTTCAAGATTAAGAAGGTTATTTGCTATTACAAATAGAAATGCTATACGTATTAGACTCAAAACATCCAACATTTTATAGCTTTAGCAAAATTTAAAATGTTTAATATGCCTAGTAAAAAAACACATATGAAACTCATACTGCTCCTTCTCCCAGCACAAATACAACCACATCATTACAAATACAACCACATCATTACCACCACCATCACTACACACACAGAACTACATCTAATTTATGAATCCATTCAACTATTATACTACCTGGGACCCTGCACACCTGGGACTTCATGCCTGGGAAGGGAGCCTACTCATAGTTGGGTTCTCTTAAATCTCCATCAGTCTTTAGGGAGGTGATAACTTACTATAACATCTCCAGAAAATGAACTAATGGGTCTCTGAAAAGGAAGCTTTTCTCTCACATGAAGAACTAAATACACTGATAATGTAGCATGTTCATATATCACAGTTGCCACCTTCCGTTGCTAAGGATTTTCATAAAATCCGTTCATGTCATCAGTGGAGAAACTGAGACATAAATTTACACAACTGAGTCACCAAGGAGTCAATTAACAAACTAACATGAACATTTTTGTTTCTGTATTCATCAAGCTTCATAGCCTTGTTCGAATTCAAAGACCCCTAATATGATTCTACCACCCAAAGCAGTTTCATAGCTCTCATGCCTGTCTATGGCCTAGCTCAAGTTCCATATTTGAAAAGGCTCAGAAGAAATCTGATCATTACATTCCTACAGTCAGACCCAAAATGAGCCCATGAATTTCTGCATAATATTAGCTTTCACTGAGAAAATTCCACATGGTATTTATTTGGATCAGGATGGCTTCAATTTATGAAGCTGTATTTTGGAAGGAAATAATCATGTCATGTTCCAATGGGACTGCCCTCTGACCTCTGACCTCTGCCCTCTGCCTGTCATTAATAGAGTTGTCACAGGGCTAAGAAAGCTTACATTTATCACCAAACAGAAATTTTTATTTTAAGTTAAAAATTAAGAGCAGTTTACCTGAGACGACTCAAACTCATGCGCAATAATTAATGCAGTAATTACTCAGTGATACTATAACAATGAGGAATGATAAAAAATGTTTTTGGCAAAAATATGACAGAATCTTCAAATCATAGCCTCACTTATTGTTCACATAACTTGGTGTGAGGGGAACAGGCTAATGTCATGAACTCATATTATACAAAGAGTCCCTGAGAAACAGAGAAGCATACTTAATTTGTTCAGATGAATGTAAGCCAGCATCCAGGCTAAACACTGCCTGAAGTTCCTCTTTTCAAAGGATGTGCAAGACAGAGAAGCATACAATGTCTTGGGACCAAAAAGTGGCAGTCTCTTTATACAGCAAGTTCTGGTTGTGATAACACCATAATAAAACAATGCCATACATTTTAGTACCTTAATTTGTACAACAGTTTGAAGGCACTAAGACATTTATATCTCTTAATTGTATAATCCCAAAATTATATAATAAGTGGAAGAATCCGTCTCAAATCTAATTTTATGGCAGGGCACAATGGACATAGTAGTTATGAGTCTTTGTTGGACTTTTGGGTTCCTACTACAACTATACTTCTATATGTACTTTATGTCTTCCTATATGTCTTACTATATGTCTTCCTCTCTTAAAACTAAGAGTCTCAATTGAAAAATTAAGTGACTTGCCACACACTCAAATCAGACAGGAGCATTACTAGAACCAAAAGCCAAGCTCCAGGAGCCCTGTTGACTGTGTATCTTCTTTGTTTCTGCTATAATAACCTGCCTAATTATTCCTTTCAAATATGAAACCACCTGAATTTTCAGCTCCCCTGCCCTCATGACAGGCAATGGGTATACATTAGGAGCTTCATTTCACAAAGTAAATGCAGGCACAGAGCCTCAGTAAGTTTCATCCAGGTTAGGGGAAATGGTTGAGTTTCTATATCTTGGGTCCCTAGCCTAACAACAAGCTCAACCCTACTTTCAATAGCACCTCCCTCCATAGGCACATAACCTTAAAGATACACACTGAACAAAGGAGGCACTTTAAAGGGAAGGGAGGGAAGAAGGAAAGGATGAGAAGAGAGTGAAGAGAAGAGAAGGAAAGAGGAGGAAAGGGGAGGGAGAGAAGGAAAAGAAAAAAGGAGGTAAAAGGAAGGAAAAAGGGAAAAGGAAAGAGAAAAGGAGGGAGGGAGAAAAACCTAAAGGAAGGGAAGGGAAGGGAAGGGAAGGAGAAGAGAGGAGTGGAGAGTGGAGGTGGGAGCGGAAAAGGGAAGAGGAGAGAAAACAAAACTGAAAAAGTGGTTTAAGATTTCAGTCATAGGAGGAACAAAATCAATTAGGGAATGAAAAGTAGTTTCAAATTAGCCTCTGACTAGCTATATACATTATAAAGACAATGTAAAATTTTTCACATTGCTGTATTACACCAATTTTCTAGAAGAATCACTTTAAACTAAAAGTAAGAATTAAACTAAAATAAGCAGCATGGTTTTGCTTTTTTAACAGTAATTCAGGCACTGGAGAACCAAAGTAAATTTAAAAATCTAAATAATGGTGGTGATTTAACGAACCTAACATCAGTGTTATTTGAAAGCTCTTTTGTAGATGAATGAATAGAGTGAGAGACTTATGGAGTCTTCATCTTGTCAAATCAAGTACCACACTTGAAGAGCACACCTTCAATCAAAGCACCTTAAACGTAAGAACCCATCGCGGCATCAATGATAGAGAGTATGGGCGTGAAGGGGGGGCTGCCCAAGCACTGTACTTATTGCATCCTTCCTTTCTCTTCCTACCTGTCATCTATGGCAGCTGACTCCGTGCATTTGCCACTCATTTACTCCTCATAACCCCACAACATCTAGATTTTCTCCCCAATACTCTCCTTCACCCTAAGTGTCACTAAGAACTTCCTGATCGCAGCCCATTTTGAGATGCCTGAGACCACCTTGCTTCAATCTCTACCCTACTCTGGGTTCCAGGACACTGTATCAAGTTTCCAAACGCACCTTTAGCAGTAGAACCCTTCTTTCAAACCCTTCTTTAGGAGTCTGGCCTAGAACTCCTATTGATGACTAGCTTTATCCTAAGACTTGAAATCAGGCAGTGTAAGTCCTCAAAATGTGTTCTTTTCCAAGGTAGTTTGGGTTAGTCATTGCATTTCCATAAAATTTTGGAATTTCTACCAGAAAAAAAAAAAATCTTGGGATTTTTCTCTTTGGAATTGCATTAACTCTAAATATTAATGTAGAACTAGCATCTTCATTAGAAGAACCTGACATCCAGCCATTGATTTCTAGATGTTTCCTCTGATTTGGATTCATTAAGCTTCTGAGATCTGTGGTTTTGCAGTTTTCACCACATTGTAATAATTTGGGCCATTTCTTCTTAGATATTTTTCTAGCCCTTCTACCTCTCCCTCCTCTTCTCCTAGTGAGAACGCCTCTGTCTGCTGGGATCCTGTCCCCCTGGGTTGAGTCTGGAATAGTGTCCCTGGCACAAAGCCACTCTCTTCATGCGCTTCCCCCATCTCAAGTATCATAACTTTGCACTGTCTGTCATCCAATGCCTGAAATACATTTGGTTTATAGCTGTGCATGGCAAGAGAGCAAGTCTAAAGATTCATTCCCCTTTCATGGCCAAAATCAGAAGTCTGTTCATTCACATTTAAGAGCAATGCAGTAAATAAATCTAAGCAGACAATCTATGTGAATGAAACTGCATGAGGCTTATTTTGTAAATGCTGAGATCTGTGGGTCTTTACTCTGGTTGTAAATCTCCAGAAAAGTAGCTTCCAAACTCCTTTCTGGAAGGAGTAGATCAAGGATTGCCAGGATTCTGGAGCTGGGCAGAGAAAACGTATCAGTGGTGTTGGGAGGTTAGAGGGAGCACTCTTTAAAGAATAAGCAGATCTTTGCATTCATCCTTCAGATTTCACTTATACTATCATCCCTATCTCCCCTGGGCTTGGCATCAGGCACCTAATTAATATCTCACTGATTTCATTTGTACAGACACTGTTCTTCTGCTTCTTTGGAGGGAAGGGTGGGAACAGATTTCTGACTGAGTCAGCCAGTGGTATTCTTGGGATCTAGCTCCTCTTTGCAGAGAATTTCAAACAAGCCCCTCCTTTTAGCAACCATCCTCATTTCCATATCCTGGTACTTAGACTTTGCCAAACCTAAAGCTTATCTACAGTCCTCTGGGCAAACTTTCTTTCATTTAAATGCCCCTTCACAGAAGCTTTATTTTCACTTTCTTCTACCTCATTAATTCATTTGCCATTCTCCCATTTACTTTCCATATTCACAAAATGTTTGTATTTTTATCACAAATATTTCTTCATTCTATCAAAGAGGGGGACAGGCCTCTGTTTCTTGGTCTTCTTTTATTATACCTACTTGAAACAGAAGGTTCCTTCTTCTGTTTGGTTTAGAATCTATTCTAAACTAGTCACGTTTTCAACAATTCTTGTTGTTTTTGCTGTTCGGGGGGGTTTGCTCATCACTGTTTCTTGTGTCCCATTTCATCTTTGTTCCTGGACTCATCTTGCCGTTTGCCAGAGCACATCATTTTTCAGAGAGTACACAGGATAAAAAGACCTTCCTTAATTTTTTTATAGTGTTTTATATCTATTTGTTTTGTTCTTACTCCAAATTCTATTTGACTGGATATAGGATTTTAGGTTTTAAACCATTTCCTAGGTAATTTGCATTGTTTCAGTCTTATTTCCCACTGATATAGCAGATCAGGTGTTCAGAGAACCTTCTCCAAGTTATCCCAACTGAAATTGGTGGGCAAAACATCTGGGTGGGTGGAGTGAAAGGAAAGGAACTCCTTGGAGGAGAATGTTGCTTTCCCTGTCCTTTCTTCTTCCTTGAGTCTGTCCTGGAGTCCAGAGTCTCTTTGGGTTTGGCTGAGTTTAACATCAGCCCTCATACCCACGATGGACCCAATTCATTTGCTGTCTTCAAGCAAATAATCCCTTTTTTTTATTAGCTACTCTTAGAACTTCAGATTTTTTTTTTTATTTTTTTTTTTAATATTTTTTTGAACTGAACTGGAGGCCTCACCGCGTTCAGGAATCACACCCCAGTTCAGCATGTGGGTAGCCTGGGCCAGAGCCAGGATTCGATCCTCGGTCCTCGGGGCTTCAAAGCAAGCACTTAACCCACTGAGCCATCCTGGCTTTCCCAGGACTTCATCTTCAGTGCCACAGAAACAATCACTGTGTGGACACAGGGACAGAGAAAAAGGAAGAGAGAGAGAGGAGAAGAAACATAGCCCTAAAATTTCCCCACACAATTCGTTCATTTATTGCCTTAATAGCTGTCTTATCTGACTCTTAAACTTGGACCTTCTCCAAGAGTTCCACTGAAAAGTATAGCTGTATTTTCTATATAGTTTCCTCTAACTTTGCTTTGTGTCATATTTCTTCTGCTGTGGTTTCTCTAACCATGCAACCTAACCTGCTTTGTCCTTCAGAACTCCCTCAGGACCTCTGGTTGTCTTATGGCATCTGATTACATTTTTCTAGCACTGTTTTAGATTTTCTTTTTCTAATACCTCTTTTCTTATCTCAATGTATCATAGTGTCTGATACATAGCAGGCATAATCAATGTCTTCTGAAGCAAAGAAAAATGGACATACATTAAATTAAAAAATGACCATAATGTATCATTCAATTATAAATCCATTTATTCACTTAATATTTTTAATGAGATCTGTGTGTGCTACCCATAGTTCTGAGCTTTGGGAACCAGCAGTGTTCTTCTTTTCAATGAGCTTATATCCTAGGAGTGCCAGTACGTTGTGTTTTTTAAATACAAGTCGAAGGAACTAGTTTTCCAAGGGTGTCATGTAACACTTGGAGCTGGAGACCTGGATTCTCATTTCATCTAAGCACCTGGCAGTGCTGGTTGTGCCCAGGAGGGCCAGATTAGGCAATTGTGTATCCTAACACAGAGGCATGTCCACAGGCCCTAGCAGGGAAATTAGACATCCCAACAATCACTAGGTAATGAGATGCCTCAGTACTAGAGCTTCCTCACCTCTGTCACTAGCCTGATAGGTTTTGATAGACATTCCCCTCTGGTTCCAAAGAGTAAATGGTTTACTCATTCCACACTGACTTATGGCCACATAGGTTATGATGCCAAATTACTCATGTGTGACCTTTTTTCAAATCACCTTTTTTAAAAAGATTTATTTTATTGTTTCTGACAGAGACAGAGAGAGACTGAGACAGAGAGAGACAGAGAGAAGGGGGAGGACCCAGAGCAGTCTCCATAGTTGTACATCATCAGTTTTTCAACATGGTTTTATTCCACACAGGTGGGTGGGGGGTGTGCAGAGCAGGAACTGGGCTGGGGGCCTCCTGCGTGGGAGGCATGCCCCCTCAAGCCAGGGGCCAAACAGGGGGCAAGAACCAAACTGGGGGCCTCCCACATGGGGTGAAAGCATATGGGTCTGCACAGGCCAGGGCCTGGATTTGATCCTCAGTCTGTGAGGCTGCAAAGCGAGCACTTTACCCGCTGAGCCATCCCGGCTTCCCCAGATATCACCTTTCTTCATGGACCTTAGTTAACTCAGCTCCCAGATGAGGAGGCCGGTCTAGAGTACATTCAACTTTCCATCCAACTGTGATGCACTGACTCTATGTGTCCTTCTTTGAAGCGTATCTGCTTCCATACAAGTACACGGCCTCTATCCCCCTGCAACCCCCTATCTCTTTGCACATTGTTTGTGTCCTCAGAGCATGGCAGAGGACCTGGAACATGGTTGGAACTCAGTGAAACTATAATGCATAAATATTTGAAGATGACTAAGACATTTAAGCCTCAAAAAATTCAAAATTTGTTTTTTAATAGATTTTATTTTATTGTTTTTGACAGAGACAGAGATAGACAGAGAGAAGGGGGAGGGCCCCGAGCAGTCTCCACAGTTGTACATCATCAGTTTTCTGACATGGTTTCATTCCACACAGGTGGGAAGGGGCTATGCAGGGCAGGAATTGGGCTGGGGGCCTCCTGCATGGGAGGCACGCCCTCTCAAACCAGGAGCTGAACCTGAGGGCAGGAACCAAACTGGGGTGCCTCCCACAAGAGAAGCACACCCCAGTTTAGCATATGGGTCCGCAAAGGCAGGGAGGAAGATTTGATCCTTGGTCCCCAGGCCTGCAAAGCAAGTACTTAACTCGCTGAGCCATCCCAGCTTCCCTCAAAATTAGTTGTTGAGGGGAAGCCAGGATGACTCAGTGGGTTAAGTGCTCACTTTGTAGCCCCGGGGACTGAGGATCAAATCCTGGTCCCAGCCCGTGCGGTCCATATGCTGAACTGGGGAGTGCCCCCAGTTTAGTTCTCACTGGGGTGAGATCCCGGCCCAGTTCCTGCCTGGTGCAGCCCTGCTCCCACCTGTGAAATGAAACTAGGTGGAAAAACCAATGATGTGCAACTATGGAAACTGTTCTGGGCCCTCCCCCTTCTCTCTGTCTCTGTCTCTGTATCTCTTTCTCTCTTTTAAAAACAATAAAAATAAATATTTAAAAATTAGTTGTTGAGATAGTGAAAAATTAAATACAATTTAAGAAATGACGGAATCTGGTTCAAACAGCAAGTACTACAGAGCAATAAGTCTGTATCATTTTCTACCACTACCACTAGCAAACCAGCACTGGCAATAATGGCTCGCATGGGGTATATAAGCTCTGTGAGATTAGTTCTCAGTGGCTTGAGTGTTAGAATCCTCACACCAACCTTATTAATGGGGTAAGGTTCTTACCCCACTTTACAGGTAAGAAAACTGAAGCCCAGGGTGGTTAAGTAACTCGCCTGAAGTCCCTCAGATAGCAAACACAGCTTGGGATTCAGAACGGTTACCTGAAGCAGCTTTCACGAGAGAATCTGGGATAGTATGTGCCACGTGACATGCAATCCATACATGTTTGTTTCAAATGAAAGAGACAAGAAGAGAAAAATCTGAGAATTGCTTTCATAAAAAGGAAGGCACCTGGGGGAGTAGGTGCTCAAAAAAATACTATTTTTTTATATGTGTACTGTGAGAAGCCTGGAAAGTTGTAAAGGATTATCTGATATGTGTCCAAAGGGCCCTTAGCCTCTAATTTCAATTCACAAAAATCCCTGAGGAGAATATGAAATTTCTCACTGGGGACCAACTCTTAAGAAGACCTTTTAGAAGAACCACTTTAATGGAGTGGTTTAGATTATTTCAAAACAGATGAAATGATGTAAGGAGGCTAGACCAAAGGACCCCACAGTCCTTTCTAGTTCTAATTTTCGTATAACGTCCTCAGACACTGAAGTTTTCATTCTGCTCTTCACAGAACAGAGCTGAACCGGATGGACCAACAAGCCTTGCCAACCGAGGAAGGCTGAGTAATTTGGAAACCTTCCAGAAGGGCTTGGTTAAATTGTAGGCCATTTAGTTCATGAAGAAATAAACCACAGAAAGCCCTTTAAACATGCACACAGACAGCAGGACAAAATGCTGAGATTATCTGTTCAAAATTCGCTTTAAAGGAGCCCAGGCAGCATTCATTTATTTTTGAGAAAATATATGATTAACTATAGTTAACTATGAATTCAGATGTTGTGCATTAGACCAGCTCCTCAAAGTTTGAGAGCATTTAATATTATATATCGCTGCCATTTGGACTAAATTGTTTTTTTAATGTACACAATATTACAAATTTAATTTGAGCTGTTTGAATCAGTCTGTAAAAAAGATTTGATTATACCTGAGTGTTCTGGCCCCGGCTTTTCCGTATCTCAGTAATCTTGGCGGTAATTGGCTGATTAGGCGTCTCACACTCCATCTTTGCCTCAGTTTCCATGGTAATGTTACAGGAGCTATTATAGATGAGAACTTCATCTCTTTCCACTTTAGGGCTGAAACGAGAGGGGAGGTTAAATGGGGTGTCATCAATCTTAATGAAATGCAATTATTTTTACTCTTATTAATCATTGCAAGCCATTAGCTTGTGGCAACTACAGGCCACCATTTGTCAAATTTTGCAAATTTCTGTAATTTTGTTTCCATTCTTTTATTGTTTATTTGTTTTCCCTTTATCTGCACACCCTGCAATGAAAATGCACATGGTAAAGATCTTTCACTGAGGCCTTCTCTTTTAAAAATCTATTAAGAACATTAGTGCAAAAGCTTCTCCAAGCCCAACTTAATAAGCAATGTGCAAACAACACTTCTAGTTCCAAAAAGGGAAGCAAATGTTGGAGAGAGGTTTTTTTGTTTGTTTGTTTGTTTCCCCTTCCCTTTTCCTGTTCTTACTCACATGTAGTGTTGGGGCAGTGAATTGCCTGAATCCCCATCCCTGCCACCCTGGGGCAGATGGAGAAATTGGAAAACCCACACAACTGGCTAACTGGTCCCTAATTCCAACTGTGAAAAAATGAGCTCATTTAGGCTTTCTTTCAATTCCTTCTCCCCAGCTGATGGCAATGAGGCTCTGTTGCTAGCAGTGGAACATTAACTTAGTAAATTAATTAAACTTACTTAACAGCCCAGACTAAGGAGATTCGATATATGTGCCAGTTATACTACCAGCCACTTGCTTTAAATGTCCTCTTCCTTTAAGGAGATAAGCCAGACTGCATTTAAAATGAAAAACAGCATTACAGAAAGTCTAAAACTATGCAGTCTAGAGGAAATGAGAGCATGGATATTGCAGGGTGCTGTCCCCAACAGGTGTGATATTTATTTAACAATAATCCTGGCTTCAGGCATTGTTATAACTAACTCCAAGATTATTAGTAATAATAATGCATAATATTTTTATACTTTCAACAATTTTATATGTGTGATCTCATTTCAGTCAGTAAAGTAGGTAGATGTGTAAAAAACGTAACCCAGAGAGATCAGGGAACTTGCATTGTCAAACACTAAAGTATGGCAGCTCCGAGATTAGAACCCAGGTGCCCTGTCTTTAGAGCAGTATTATCCGTTTTTGAGATACTGACTGAACATCAGCCATGAAGATGAAAGATCCCATGGGAAGACCAGAAGAGCGGTGAGAAGGGCAAAAGTTCGCTGCCTGAGAAACTATTTATATCATATCAAACTACAGCACTTTTTTTTTTTTTTCAAATCAATGTCAAAGTGGTGGCTCCCACTATTTGCTAAAAAAAAATAATGAGCAGGATAACTACCACATCTACTTCATCTTCCTTTCTGTATGCTAAAATATTCTCAGCTTTCTCTCCACCCAAGACACTACTTCCATGTCTACTATCCTCTAGACCTATTGTAGATTGCTAGTGGGGAGGTTTTTTATTATTAATTTTATTGAGGTGACATAGGTTAATAAAATTATATTGGTTTCAGGTGCACAGTTCTATAATACATCATCCATGCATTGCATTGTGTGCTCACCACCCAAAGTCAGTTCTCTTTCCATCACCATATATTTGACCCCCTCTCCCTCCCCTACTACACCCTCTCTCCTTACCTTCTGGTAGCCACTTAACTGTTGTCTGTGTCTATGAGGTTTTGTTTGTTTGTTTGTGTGTGTGTTTGTCTCATTCCTTTTATTGCCAGTATTTTAACATCATGGGACCCAGAACTGAATGCACGTGGTTTGGCCTGACCATTGGGGTTGTAGTCTTCCTCTGTCTGAGTGCTCCCTCTTGTAGCACTTAACACTGTGTTGATTTCATAGCTTCCATGCTTAAAGTCATGGTGGTAAAGCTCAAAGTCTGAGAGCTTGAATTACCTGAGGATTTCACCATGCTGTATTTGTTCAACTGGTTTTCAGAGAAGCATCAGCACACAGAAGTTAGTTAGGCTTGGAAGCAGACCAGCTGGGTTTGAATCCCTAGGCAGACATTGACCATCTATGTGACACTGTGAATACATGACTCTCTCAGCTTAGATTTCCATGTTTATAAAATGGAGTTACTACTAATCATCGAGTGCCTATTATGTAGAGGTAATGAAGCAAAGTGAAGCCCACAATATGATTTGCACAGAATCTGGCACACATTAAGTGTCAGGTAAAGGAAGTTCTTATTATAGTTTTTGGCAGTAGTGGTGTTGGTGGTATCATTGTCAAAATGTAAATGTGCGAATTTACATTCCTTATTGTTACATGTCATGTCACTGGTATGTACTCATTGCTCAAATACATTTTTAATCTGGAGCCTATAATGTAGCTACAGATCCATGTAGCTGAACCATCATTCAGAGGGTAGACAAAGCCACAGCATAAGTACAGCATTTGTTCCTAGAGCATCAGTTGTACTCAAAGATTCAGAAAGAAAAAGCAGGGGAAGCCGGGATGGCTCAGCAGGTTAAGCGCTCACTTTGCAGCGCCGGAGGCCAAGGATCGAATCCCAGCCCAGGCGGACCCACATGCTGAACTGGGGTGTGCCCTGTGGAGTGAAACTATATGGGAAACTAATGCTGTCACCTATGGAGACTGCTCTGGGCCCTCCCCCTTCTCTCTGTCTCTCTGTCAAAAAAAAACAAACAAAAACAGAAAGAAAAGGCAAAGTAATTTAAATTTAAATTTTAAATTTAAATGTAACGTATTTAGATAAACATGGAAATATCATGGAACAGAATGCAAAATTCACATGAACTTTTTAAATAAAGCACCCGACTTCGAAGTAACTTGATGTTTATGTCAGGCCACTTTGAACTCTGTAGCTAGGAAATTTCTTTTGCTACTTTGGGTAGGGAGGATATTTGGAATAAAGAAGCTCTCCTTCTAAATTTCTGTCACTTTGAAATCCATCACAAAGGAAATGGAGTTGGTTTACCATACCACGATGTTCCTCGTGAATCAGTCCCCAGATAGTTACTTCCATTTCAAAAGGCTCACAAACTGTCTGGCTAATAATTCTAGAATACTGTCAGGAATAACTCTCAGTTGTCTAAATTTCCAGAATTACCTTTTTCCCTTTTCAGGCAAGTGAAAGGACATTTGCCCATCACCTCTCTCTGTTACTCTGTTATGTGCTCTCCTTTCACATCCAATACCAGTGGATCCCTCAACCAAATGAACAAGGTGTTTGCACTCAGGATATGAGTGATCTGGGATACTAACTAGAACTCAAAAAAAGGGCTGACCAACTTCCTTTACAACCTTCCTTGGTCTCCTTACAAGCTTTCTTCTGCCCTTGCGAGGCTCTTTGTCAGCAAAGGTTAGAGGAAAATGGATAAGTCACTTCTCCCTCCTTTCATTTGCCCACAGCAATGCACTGTTGTCCATAATCGTGTTCTGACTCTGAAAGAGTTAAAACCACTTTCTGTTAGCAGCCTAGACTTTTTTATAAGCTTCAACTTGTATTTCTTTTGACATTTGTCCCTGATTATCTCACTAGAGAATTTTTTCATTAAAAAGCCATCATCAAAATTAGCAGAACACCAGGATATCAAAAGTGGTCTAACATTTACAAAATGTCAAAGTTTCTTAATAGCTACTATTTCCTGTTTTCTTCCATAATAATCCTATGAATTAACTAGTGCAGTTGGCCAGATGTAAATATAAACAAGTGTATATAGAAAGAGATACATAGATATCAATGATACACATGTGCATGCACAACATGCACACAACTACATATTGTGAGAGAATGTGATAAACATTTTTGGTCCAAGTGATAGCCAAGAGAGTTCTAGAACCTAAGTTTCCTGACCCATAATCTAATGCTCTTTCAGTTGGTCTGATCAGATCCAAACGTAAGCAGGTAAACCTTCTGTACACACTTTCTAGGCTAGGCAATAAAAAATACTTGCAGTCCTTCTATCTTCCTCATTTAGCCTAAAATTGCTTCCTATGGCTCTGAGATCTCATTGATCCCACACCACTCAGCCAATGCTCTCATCACAGATGTTGACATCATGGCCACATGCTAAATACATTGTGAGTCAGAAGCCTTGGGTTCCAGCCCGGGCCTGACTGTGTGACTTTGGAAAGATCCTTAATCTGTTCTTAGACTAGAATTGAAGCATCTTAATATGGCCTTCAAGGCCTTGAATAGCTCCCCAAGCTCATCCAGAACCACTTTCCTCCCTTCTCACTCGTCTGTCCTTCCGGCCTCTGATGGTTCGTAAAACTTGGTGGGTCCTAAGTATTTGCTGCTCTGACTGCCTTATTCTTTGACACCTTCTTCTCCCTAGATCAGCATAAAAGACACTTCTTCAGAGAAGCCTCCTCTGAGCAAGTTGTGTAAACTAGCCCCCTATCATTTTATATCACTTTAGAGCCCGATCACATGTGATCATCTTGTTCATTGTCTGGCTTTCTAGTCTACCCTTAAGGGCAGGGACTTTGCTGCCTTATTCACTATGGAGACACCAGCTCCTAACACAGTCCTCAGAACATAGTAGGGACTCCATAAATACTGGATGGATGGTAGGATGGGGGAGGGGGGAATGGATGAATGGATGAACTGGACATATTTTTGCCACAGATACATGTCTACCTTTGCCAAATTACATCAGATCCATAGTGTCAGTGGGTGGCAAGGGGATAATGCATTTAATAGAAATGGGTTCCTTTGCAAAGATCCTGGAAAGTAGTTCTCTGGATTCGCACACATAATTTTAAGAGGAACCAAGTTTAGCCATATGGCACATGATTTTCTTAATGTTCCTTACATAACTTATAGTATATTTTCTGGTCATGAAATTAGTACATGTTCACTGAAAAAGATATCTAAAAACTCAATGACAAAGATAAATATGATCAGTACTACAGCCATTTAGAAATACAGACTATCAACATTTTAGAATACATACTTAAAGTCTTTCCTCTAATCATCTAGTATTTGTGTGTAAAAATACATGTATTATATAACCCATTAGGATTAAACTAATATAATATGTTGTGACCTGTGCCTTTTACTTCCTTAGTGTAAGCATGCCCCTCTTTGGTTAAATATTCTACAATGTGATTTTTAAAGGTTTCTTAGTGCATTATCACTTAAATGCATTCTTCATTATTCAACACATTTCATATCAATTCTATTATTATACCTAAAACTTCAAAGAACATGGTTTTTCATAAATACCACATATTCCTAACTGCTTTTCTAAAATAAAATCCTGGAAATGAAATTGCTGGGTCTCCAAGCATGAACAGTTATAAGGTTCTTAGTGCCTATTGTTGGAATATACTATAAACTCTACTAATGCTTCCTTCTCCGTGGCAGTAAAAAGCAGTACTGGCTCCCCTCACGTTCAACCCAAGGTATAAACTTTGTTCAACTCATAGAGCACTTACTTTCATTCTTACTCAAAAACACACACACCCTTTTGCCGACTTCAATATTCAAAACACTGACTAGCACTTTCAAAATGATATTAACAAAAAAGGGCATAGCTTTTTTGTTGTTGCTTTGTTTTTAATGTGTTTATCTGTTGTCAGGGTAATAAGTGCATAACTTTTAATGGGGTATGAGACTTTGTTGGCCTTGGGCACTTCCTAGAGTAAACAGGAAGAATGTAGAACTCCAAAGGATTCATTTGGGGGGAATATACATAAATTCCATAAATTCCATGGAGACAGGAACAGCTGACATGTGCTTCTTGGTGTCCAGCAGCAATGAGTTCTGAAATCCAGGCTCACCTGAGTAGAACCTCTAGGGCCATATTTCCTATATGACCTACACAGGGCTCTTCACGCCCTTCTAGAAAGCAACCAGCCAAGGAGGCGCCTCTGACGAAACACAACCTCTCGTGGCAAACTCATACTAAAACATAGACTGTCTCAGGATGTCAAGAAGTCAGAGTGCTGTGAAAAGCGTTGGTTATCTCTTTCCTTCTGGGTAATTGGTCTTGTTTAGTTTTATTTTTTAATGGAAAAAATAGGACTTCATGAAATAATTAGATGTAACCACTCCATCTAGATAAGAAGTAAAGAAGGATGCAGGGCCAGGTTAACCAATGGAAAAAAAAAAAAGAAAAAAAAGCACTGCATATGAAAAGAAATGCTTGTGGAAATTAAGGCCTCCAAAGTTACCAACATGGTCACACTACTTAAAAATTTGTTTAGAAAGGGGGGAAAGGGAATTTTACCTGGAAAGTTGTGGTATTTGTTTGTTTTTTAAGTTCAAACAATTCTTACAAATTTATGGCTTCTAAATCCTAGACCGATAGTAATTCCACCTGTGCATCCCCCATCCTTTGAATAAACATTATAAAATCTGCTGGATTTCTCTATGACTTTTTCTCATACTTGTGAACTATTTGGAAAGAAAAGAAAAAGGAAAGGGGAAAAGAGCCTTATGGTTTTCATAATGTCTAATCTTTTTCCCCATTGGCATTCACCAGATGTTGCCTTGAATCGGAAGATAAATATTAAAATCTAAGCAAGAACAAAGCAGGCCGTTTACTGGGCAGATTTTTCAGATGTTCTCTTGAACACTTGAAAAGACAGGCGATGCTTTAATATGCAGGCTGGCTGAAATCCGCAATGGAATGATCCCACCAAGAGTGGTGTGCCCCACGCCCCCAGGGCCACATCCACCCAGCCTACAGCTCCTGATGTCTCCAACAGCCCATAGGCCATGCATTTGTGGGAAGGTCAGGGAGGCAAAGTACAGGGTTACCTGATGAAGAGTCCCGAGAATGATGGAAAGACTGACTCTGCCCGGTCATCTGGGGCAAAGAGACACTGGGAATTTTCTTCACAGATGTAGAAGTAAGGCCATGACTCAGGCAGTCCCTCTGACCCCACAGCAACAGTCAAATCACACTGCACGTAGGTGTGGCTGGAGGTTTCACAGCTCTCTTCCTCATGCTTCAGGCCACACAGGGAAGCCAAGGACACTGAAGGAAATGATCACTGTTAGGTCAGATAATAACCACAAAAAGGATTGACGGTCTCAAGTTGTTGCATAAACGAAGTTCATGTGTTGTTCTTTGACTACAGGAAATAAACTTACATTTCTTTTTTAAAGTATGTGCATACGAAATACATACAGAAGATATAAGTAACATTTTTGTAAAATATGAATCATCAGAAGAAGAAAAATTCATGTGAATCTGCCAGCCAGCATAGGATCTGTTATGAAGCTCTAGAAGGAGTTCATTCCTCACCAAGTGGGCCCTTCCTCCTCTTTCTCAGAAAAAAACCACTTGCATTTTTTAAATAGTTTTCTCACATGGCTTCGCATGCCTAAACAAAGAGATTGTTGGGTTTTATTAGTGTTTTAAATATTATGAAATAGAATACATAACATTCTTGACCTGGTTTTTTCACTCAATATTATATTTCCAAGATTTATCACATGTAACTGTGGTTCATACATTTTCACTGCTGCTCAATACTACATTGTATGAATGTGCAATGATGCACTTTTCTTTTACCAATAGACTTCAAATATTTCTCTGTTTTTTGCTACTACAAACACATACAAAAGCAAGCCTTTAAATTGCTTGTTTATAGGGTAGGCACAAGCTCAGCTTAAAAAAATAGAGGCATATTATTTTCAAAGTGGTTGTGCCATGTTATATTCCTACAGCTATTTTTATGAGTTCCCATAATTTTCAGCACTTGACATGATCAGACTCTTAATTTTGGCTAGTCCAGTATGTACACAACAGCATCTCATTGCAGCCTTAAATCATGTTTTCATCATCACTTTTAGACCGAACAGCTTTTTATTACTCAGTAATAACTTACTTTTTCTCCTCCATGAAATTCCTATTTCTGTCATTTGTACTTTTTTCTATTGGAATGTTTGTCTTTTTCTTATTGATTTGTGTTCTTTATATATTCTGGCTACTAATCCTATGGAAGTTATATGGTTACTGATACCTTCTTCAGGTTTGTGGCCAGACATTTTATTCTCCTTACAGGATCTCTTGATTAAAAGAAGTTCTTCATTTTCATATAATTATGACTACTAACATTTTGAAAAGAAGAAAGGCAATTATTGAAGCCCTTTGACCATTATGCCGTTTCTTTCTAGGTCATGAGATACAATATCAAAATCATCAACAAAGCAGACTAGCAATAATGTTTAACAGGAAGATAAACAAGTAACCCTCTATGTGAGATGGTTTTAGAGCAGTTCTGTCTGAAAGTCTTAATAAAATAAAAAACAAATAAGAAAAAATTGGGAAGTTTAATGTAAGCCCTGCCTATATCATACTGCTACATGCAGCAAGGGGTACATGAGATAAATACATGTAAGAGGGTTTGTAGTTATTCAATCACACATAAGTTGTTGCTGTTACATATTCCAAAGCACCTGCCACCCAGTAGGCTCTCCGTCAATGAGTTCCAAATGAATTATAGTGATTAAAATGGCTGACGAGTAAGACTCTCATATAGATAGACAAAACATAAGAACTTTCCAGTTAGTAAGTTGTAAGGCAAATATAAACAGGCTCAACACCTATAAAACAATGAACTCATTATTGGTGATTAGGTAAATGCAAATTGACAAGTAGGATTATGAAAAGTACCCAAGGCTGGGATCAGAATCCATGGATTTTACTCAAAGTTCTGCCACTAAAGAGCTGTGTGACCTTAATCACTTTAGCTTTTCATGCCTTGTGGAAATGTTAGACTCTATGAAAAAGTCATGTGGTATAATTCAAGGTATAAACACAAGAAATCCAAAGATCTTGCCGATTTTACAAATATAAAGTATTAGTTAAACCTAACAGGATGTTTTAGCAATCAATCATGTGGAAAAGTAAAACTCTATCTTTTTTAATGTTTTGTTAGAAGCACAATTTGCAGGAAGAGTAAAGGTGGAGGAAACCAAAAGCAGCAAAAGAACAGTCTTAGAGCTGCCCATTTAACACCCCCACCCCATTGATGAAAAGAAAACACATTTGTACTGTGGTATCAGAACAAGCAAAACAATAATTAGGAAAGTTTGAGTTCTAGGCTATCATCTACATCCTGGAATGTGAAACATCACTTTTTTCATTGCGCAAAGTCAAACTAAGAAATAAAACTCAAAGTGGGGGTCAGAATTCAAAGTGACCTTAGCAAATTAGAGAAGTTAAGAGAAATAAACAAAAGACCAAATGAAAATAGTAAGGCAGTAAACCACAGAAGTAAAAAAGAAATCATATAAATATGAGGAGAGTCCAGCCCAGCTGTGCACAGTCATAATAGAAAGAAAGAAAAAAAAAATGTTGGAATAATAATAGGTAACAGAGAGATTATAAACCAGCAAGACAGCAGTGTAATTTTAAAAACAAATACAAAACCAAATGATCTGCAGGCATCTTATGATGCTACCCTATATAGCCAGAACTTGCTTACACAAAAGACCTACCTAGTTTTGGGGTTCAAATTAGAAAAGAATGTCAGAATTCAGAGAGGGCTCAGAAGAGAAATACCAAACTGTTTACTTGTTGGAAAATTTCATATTCAGTAGGATCCAAGAATTTGCATTTCTAGCATTTTTGCTGTTGCTGCTCCAGCAAAAATAATAACAATAATATTACGTTCTCAATAATTCTCAATAATAATGTATGTCTCCATAATGTTATTGTTGAAAGCCACTGCATTAGAAGGACCAAGATTCTTCAGCAGTCAGCTGATTAAGGTTAAAAAGAGTAGAGTGGGAAAGCATTAGTTAGACAAAAAAGATGGATTTCTTTGTAAATGGCAACTGTGAAACACTTAATAAGTGTAGCTGCTGTAAAATCATCCTCTAAAAAAAAATCTTTTAAAATATAAGATTCTTAACTAAATTGGTTACATGCAACCCTCTTTGAAAGTAGGGGAATTATTAGTGGTTTCCAATAATTTGTGAGACTCCAGTTGACCATTTGATGTCCATTATAGATCTACTTCTTAGAAAAAAAAAAATCACAATTATGTACTCAAAATGTTTTATTCAATTTCAGGGCATTGCTGATAGAACCCTGAATACCATCTAAATCTTAAGTAAGAAACCAATAAAATTGGTATTTACCAGTTCCTCTCCATCTTTAGACATTATAACTGACTTTTTTATTTAATGAAAGAGGAAAGTAGGTCTAATTATCAATTTTCCTAAATGAGCAGCTCTTGCATAATCAATGAGTGTTTGGTGACACCTAGTGGCTATGATAAGAGTTACACCTTCCAACTATTCTCTTAAAATTAATAATGTTGAGAAGTCCACTAAAACTTAATCGAAACTTATTTTAATATACTTACATTGTTTGACACAGAGAGAGATGGAGATAAGGGGAGGGCCCAGAGCAGTCTCCACAGCCATACATCATCAGTTTTCTACACAGTTTTATTCCACACAGGAGGCTATGGAGCCACGCAGAGCGGGAACCCTGCCAGGGGCCTCCGGCATGGGACGCACACCCCAGTTCAGCATACAGGTCCACACAGCAGAAACTGGATCTCAATTCCCATACTCCCCGGCTGCAAAGCAAGTGCTTAACTGGCTGAGCCATCCTGGCATCCCCAATTGAAACTTTTGAAATACAATTTCTGTTATTTCTCTCCTAGGGGTTATTAAACTTCCAATGCCACAATTAATTTACTCTAAAAACTATGATTTTTATCTTGCACTTCTAGCTGAAATTAATTATCTTGAAATAGTACCAAGAGACTTTAAAAAGTTGATTAAGGGATACCAGAATAGCTCAACAGGTTGAGTGCTTGCCTTGCAGCCACAAAGTTCAGGAATTGAATTCTGGCCCCAGGCTGTGCAAACACAATTCTGAACTGTGGTACAATTGGTAACCGCCAATCCTGGCAGTGAAGGTTCTCCCCTCCCACACTCCCATGCGGGAGGCCCCCAGCTCAGTTCCCACCGTGCACGGCCCCACATCCACCTGTGTAGAACTAAACCATGTCACAACTAATGATGTAAAACTATGGAGACTGCTCTGGGTCTCTGTGTTTCTCTCCCCTTCTCTCAAACAATAAAATAAATCTTTTTTTTAAGTTAACTAATTTAAGCAATGTATATGTGAAAGCCTTTTTTAAAAAACTATAACACTATTAGTTAAATATTAGAACCTATAATTGTGGAGTCTTGGTTTTCTGTTTCTACAGTCTCCTAACTCCATTTATTCTTCCATCAAGCATTAACTGTGCACATACACTGTGCCAGCATTGTTCTGCACACAGGAGGTAGACTGGAGAATGAAACAAACATCTTAAACTCAAAAAATTTTACTGTATCTTAAGTTTCCTATTGTGGAGTTTTTTAAATTAAATTTATTGGGTTTCCTATTGTGAAGTTCTGAAGTAGAATAATCTCTCTTTTACAATGATCTGTTTATATACGTGATGATCATAGAAAACTCAATTTCTAGTATTTCAAACAAGAACGCTTTCTCCTCCTCTTTCTCCCCCTCCTCTCCTCCTTCTCTTTCTTGTCTAAGACCATCCAAACCTGCCACCACAATAGCACTATCTATTATGGAATTTTTGTCAAGCTCAGATGAAGTGATGCTTTGTAAAACCTTCACACACTCTAGTTGCAAATACACATTAGGAATATAACTTAAATCACTACGCAGAAAGCACATGTGCAAGTAGTTTTTAAGGGCACGGGTACAAGGTCTATGATTATGCAAGCAAGATACTCACCTGGCTACAGTTTCTGTGATAATAACGGCAATTTCTTTCCTTTGACATTTTTTTCCCCCCGAAGCTCAATTGGTAATTATTCTGTGTTATAAAGCCCCATCATGAGACTCTCAAAACTTTGTACTTAACAAGCTTAAAGTAGTGAGAAATCATAGTGTTTTACGGAGTAAGGGCTCAAATTATTGCCTGAATGTTATAGAATAATAGAACAATGCCAATGTTGGCTCTTTTGCCTTTATCAGAATTCAAGAACTGAACACATTAAGTAAATATGCAAGAGCTATCTAGCTTGATGATCTAATCTCTTCACTGTTACCTCCAATAAACAGATGTTTCCAGCAGCCCCACCCCAGAACAAGACAGAGATGTTTTTCTCAATGGTGTCTACAGCTGTGATTGAAACCAATATTCAGAACTCAGAATTACCATCTCCATCATCATATGACTGCAATCAAGAACACAGGTAATACATGTTTGCTTGCCATTAATATAAGAAATGTTATGAACCATTTTAATAGGCGGTCCCTGATTCAAACTACCATTTTAGATGGGAGTAGAAAAAAAAAAATTCCCTTCCCAGGAACACATAGAAAAATTAGGGGTCAGTACAGCATTAACTACAAAAATGGAGTCAACTGACGAATATTATTTTCCTTCATACTCTTTAAAAAATACATATGGCATTTTTACTGACCATCCAGGGGGAAAACCAAGCAGCTGAAGGCAGACACCGTAGCATTAGCCAAGACTTGGCAGGGAGCACCACACACAGCAGCTGAGATGTTCCCGGGAGAAAATCCTGCTCCAAACACATGCACAAGTCTTCCACCCAGGCAGCCTTTAAAAGAAAATGACAAGTTCATGACCTTTCTCTATTTAACTCATATTCAAATCCACGCCTCCTTGCTGCCCATCGTTCTTTGTATGTCCTCCGGAAGCCACATAAATGGCTTTAGGTCCTTGATATCCTCAGTTTATTCTCACTAAGCTCAAGCCCCCAGAGCCAGAGCCCTTGTTTGTTAGACCCCAATTATATTCAGTAACCTATAAAAATATAATTATTATTTTATAAGGAAAATACTAAGATATAGTTCTTAAAATTCTCATACAAAAAAAATAAAATGAAAGTAAAAGTTTCCTTAATCATTGATCTAAATCCCCCGAGGTAGCCATGTACAGAGTGTTTTGTGAATCCTTCCAGAATTTTCTAAGCATATATATTTTTATACAGAAATCTTTCTATATAGTATATACTTCTACAGCTTGCTTTTTTAAAGGTATAGCATAGACATTTTTCCAAGTCTATCTATATAGACCTAACTCATCATTTTAATAGCTACTTAGAATTTCATTATGTGATTAAGCCATAGTTTATTTAGCTATTTTCCTATTGATTGATCTTCCATTATTTATCCTCTTTTGCTATAATTAACGGTGCTGCAATGAACAATACACTTATTTGAATAAAACTGTTGCAAAAGCTTAAAAGTGGAATTTCTAGGTCAAAGGAAAAGTAACCTTTTTGTTTGATGGATATTGCCATATTTCTTTCCAAAACAATGTTTTACCCTATCAGCACTGTATAAGAGTACCTGGCTCTGATAAGTAAGGAATGACAATTCTTAACAGACAACATGTTTCCAGTCTGAGAACGAATAAAGTTAAATGTCACCAAAACTCTCATACATGTGGCAATGTCTAGTCCCCACTGAGACAGTGTTCCAGTTTCCATTGCCTTCATATCAAGTCTAGGTGGTCCAGCCACCTGACAAACTCAAGAATAACACTGCTTAGAGTGCATTTCATACCCCTGCTTCCTCACTATAAATGTGCTGGAATCCTAGAGTAAAAGGATAACAAGGGACCATCCAACCCAAACCCCTTTATCAAATAAGGAAGCTGAGGCTTAAAAAGTTAACCAATTAAGTTATGGACTGACTAGAGACCAAAATCCTAATGGCATTCCACCCAGCTGAAGCCAGACAAATTTGTTCTGCACAAAGCCTTGGCTAAGGTTCAGCTGCCAACATTTTCTGTGTACTTTCTGCATCACAATAAAATTTGAGCATTAAGTTCTAAAGGAACAGAAACAGTAACCATCATTGGAAGAAAAGGCAAGACAAACTTTAATACACATATATCCAAAAGGAGAATAAAGTTCAAACAATGCAATCTCTTCAACTGGCTAATTATTGGTGGAGTATAAATTCATCTGTGAAATATCACAAAATGATAAAAAGTAATCATGTTTAATAAGTTTGAAATAATTTACATTGGCACATAGGTCTAAAAGTCAGTGAAAACTTGTGTGTTCTACTTAAATGATCAAATTGAGAGCACTTATAAGTGGTATCATTTAATTTAAAACACTAATTAAATTGCTCTCATGCATAAAATTAAAATACAGCCACACACTTACAGAATATGTGCAATATCCTTATTAAACAACAAAGCTTCACACATGGTGCATGAGAAAGAGAAGTTTTAGGAGGAAACAGACTTGAAGAGGCCTGTCAGGCTTCTCTCTCCTTCAGATTGAGGTTGATTAGCCACCCCTTAGAGTAGTGAGAGTAGCTAATCCACTTACAAAAGACAGCTCTCTTATTTGCTTGACTTACCAAAGTTCTCCGTCACTGCTGTAATAGTAGCTCTCGATGTGAACACAAGTGTAGACGAGGCCCACCCTCTTCTGCTGTCGTAGCCTCTGACTTGGTACTCCCCAGCAGGAAGGAGCGGGACCACACACTGGAGAACTGTGCAGTTGCCAGACACACCCACACAGGGTGACTTCCCAATAAAAATGTCAACATTCCCAGCTCCTGAGATCTGGGCCACCACAAAGGTTAAGATGTCATCAGTACGAGAAATGGAGAGCAATTCCGGGGTGAATGCATCACTAAAATCAATGCCTCCCATCTGGTAGGGAAATCCATCTATCTCTATGTCCAGGACAACAGAGCCATTCCCTGCAGGAACAAAGCACTGGATGAGCTCAGCGCTGACACTCACTGTCAGGCAGGCCTGCTGGCCAATGTAGACTAATGTGCTGTTCTGGCCCCTCAGGGCTGTGCCCTCTATGGTCAAGAGGCTTCCACCTTGTATGCTGAAATTCTTGGGGAAATAATGAAACACCTGAGGCAAAATGTAGAAGTGTCTAGAAACGTTACCAAAACAAGCCTGTCCATTTCTTGTATGAAATACCGATAGGTGGTGGAGTCCCGGAGTCAAGTCACTGATCCAGCACGTCACATGGCTTGCATTAGAGAAAGTCACAGTGCAAGGAAGATGATCATCCAAATCCACAATTGGCCCATCAGCAGTGGTGCCTAACCCCTGACCTCTCATCAGTACCGTAGTCAAAGGCCCACTGATGCTCGCGGTCAAGGTGTCCACTACAGGAGTTGTCTCTTCCCCCAAGAAAAGAGTGCAATCCCCTTGACACTCACTGGGTAGCCCATTGACTAGGACCGTGACATTCAGAGTGAAGGACATGCCAGGCAAGGAGTCACCAACCAGGTTAATCTGGCAGAGAATCGTCTGGTCCCCCACGCTCAAAATCACACAAGTAAAAGGACCCGAAAGATCAACTTGAACTGACCTTCTCTTAGAGTTGAGAGCTAAGCCCCTCACCGTGAGTATGGTCCCACCACATGCGGACCCATTTGTTGGAAAGATGGCTGTTATCTGAGGGGTCACCACGAATTGTTGGGGCACCGCAGACATGTCAGCAAACCCCATCTGCTTCTGACGTACTTGAAGCGGATAGACGCCTGCTTCCAAGCTGTGCAGAGGAAAAGAGCACCCATACCAGCTCACGTTGCTGCTGAAAGACTGTGTCTCAAGACTGCAGCTCCAGCCCCCCAGGAGAATCACGGAGTTGGAGAGGTTACTTCCATCCACGTAGAGTCTCAGGCTGCTGTTTGTGATTTCTCCTCCCACAGCAGTGACCACTGGTGTTGCAGCCATCTCATACGTGTAGGTAAAGTCCTTCCCCAACAGGCTTGGAGCAGGTCCTCGGCTGCAGGACACATTGCCAGCCCAGACCTCCACGGGGGCTGGGACAGTGAGAGTGTCCGCCCCGGGCAGCAGGGAGGCAGGCGAAGTCTCACACCAGATAGTTATCTCCGTTGAGTTCACGATGTCACAGGACCGATTGCCCACAAGCACCCCAAGTAAAGCTGGCTCCCTGCTGAACCCTGTTCCTGAGATGCTGAGGATGGTTCCACCTAAAGCAGGAATGTTGAAAACACACCTTCAATGCTGATATTTAGAAGTAGGAACTCCCCCACCTGTGTAAGCCCCAGAGCAATTAAGGAGGGTGAGGTAGGTGTTCGTGAAACCTGTTATTTCACCTCGCTCCATCTATGTTAAATTTGTAATCACTTTGGCAGGAGTCATATAGGCTGCAATTCATATAATAGTAAAGCAATATAAATTGTTATAGAGGAAAACTTTTCATAATATTAAAGACAAAAGTTTCAAATATATTGAGAGATTCTAGAATCCACTACTTCTACTCACTTATACACTAATGAAAAACCAAATTTCTTGAAGTATTCTTGTCACCTGCTATATTATCTGACATGTTATTCTATATTACTATATACTATATAGAGAGAGTATATGTATATTTTACAGATACATATATACAATTTATACATTAATAAAAAATCAAATCCCTTAATCTTCATATCATTCATCATATTATCTGACATAATATTTCATATTATTCCATGCATCATTATGTGGAGTATGTGTATATTATTCTATACATTCAACTTACACAATAATGAAAAAATCAAATTTGTTGAAGTCTACTTATCCTCTGTATAGTATTCCAATATTCTACATATTATGTACTTGTGTATATATGTGTGTGTGTGTGTGTGTACATATATATATATATATATGACATAAAAATAACCATTGAAATACTGAAACATGCTTGTGAATTTACTGCTATCTTCATAAACTTTGTCTTGCACTCTAGCTGACAGACAATCAAACTCATCTTCAAGACATGGACTGGAGCGATATGCCCCATACCATTACCATAATCTGTGGTAGAGCCAAGCATCTTTAAAAGGGGTATTGCTATATTCAAAAAAAGGAGAATGTGTTAATTCACATACTATCACAATGATTATTCACATGCAAATATGTAGCTATCAATTTTTTTCTGAAAATAAATAGTTTTCCAGATTTTTCTATGTGCCTTGTCTTTACATTTCCCTTCCAGGCCTTTGTGTTTCTGGATTCTGGGTCCTTCGTGTGTGTCCCTGGAGGTAAGTGAACATACCAACATTGTCCTTTCTCTCCTTGCACGTGCAGTATCTAAAGCAATAATGCAGGGAGCTCTTGCCTTATTTCTCAAATATCCACTCAAGGTGTGCTACCCATTAGATGTTTTAGCCTCTTTCTATTAGAAAAAGAAAATATCTCCTTCTCATAAAAATTCTATCATTTCCTGAGCTTACTGAGCTAAGTAATTCCCCAGGTTCTCATACCCTTCAAGGTACATCATCCAGTTGCTGGAGCAGAAGAAAAACTCCTCTCCCTGCTGCCCACGTCTGATCTCACTGGTTAATTAATCCAGGAACAAAATCCGAATATCCAATGGGTATACATACCATAATAGATAAATGATACCAGTCACATCAGAGCCACTCACCCAGAAGGGACCCACAGCAAGGCTCAATGCTGAAAACTTTCGTGATGTACAGGATGTGAAGATCAACCCTACAGAAAATGGGGAGACTGCTGTGAAATCACTGAGAGTTACAAAAAGAGAAAGGAAGCAGCAAGACAGAAGACACATATATACTTGGGGGAGAAGGATATGACAGTGATGGAGAACAAGTGTGAATATAGTGACTAACAGAGAAGAGAGGAAATGATGGGGAAATGATGTTTCGGACATTTGGGGGCATCAGCTTCATGTGGTGGCACAAGTCCCACATTGTTTAGCTAACTTTCTGGAATGAGGAGATGGAACTTCTGGAGAAATACCAAGCACAGGGACTTTGGGGCAAAAAGGATATAAATATAGCTTACGCAATAGTTGTAAGCCATTTATTCAAAGCCCAAGACATATTCTTATTTAAGGTCCTATTTAATTACAGACCCTTATGAAAGCATACTCTTTCCTCTTCACACATGTTGGGCTGAACAAAAAGTTTTTGCATTTTTTTGTGAATAAATGAAAGGTGACTCTTTTATGGAAAATGCAATGATTTTTTTGGCAAACCCAGTCGATACCCACTCCACCCCTACCCCAAATTAAGAGCCATCTTAATTTGAGAAAGTTCTCCACTCCCCAGCTAGTAAGCCAAAAATTATCCCTGAATTGATCTTGAGAGTGAACTGTCTTGTTCAGTTTGTAACATACTTGTTCAAATTTTATGATTCTAACTCCAGAATAAGAAAAAAATAAAGACGGAACTCAAAACTAGAATTCCTCAACTGAATTGCTCCACCATCAAACAGTCCTCAAACTAGTGGCACAGTGTCTGCCTCACCCTTCTGAGTGAGTGTCGACCCCGTTGATGGAGACTGAGATTCTGTAGAGACCAGCTGGCAGCGGGGGCAGCACCACCTCCAGACCCTGAGTAGTCTTTGCACAAACCCAAGCCAAGGTATCCTGGATGTGGACTTCCACATCCAAATCTGCGAAGTTCGCCAGCAGCGCCATTCCAATGAAAAGAGTCTCACCACCTGTGTTGAAAAAAAATTCATTAGCCTCCATAAGGTAGGTTTGTGGCCTCAACCGCCCATTCAACTTTAAAATTATCTTTTACAATTTAACTACATGGTCAGCCCTGTGCATAATATCCTAATTAAGAGTTTTAATGGAAACCTAATTTTTTTCACAAAACTTCTAACGATTATTTTCATAGAGTTACAGACTGTGACCTAGAGTATAAAAAGAAAATTTGTCAGGACAATTGTACTCAGGAGTCACATTAATTTACCTTCATGTAAAGGCAAATAAACAAGTAGTTTGGAGGGCTGACGGTCTTCATAACCAACAAATTGCATCCCACGTAATTTTTTAATATCCAGATTTCTGCTGATAGAAGTTTAAAACTATAGCTTCTGTGTGCACTGAACATCTTAATAATGTTGTATACAAGTATAGTACTTCACAGTTTACAGAGCACTTCCATATATGTTGTCCCATTTGATCCTCACACTCTCCTGATAACATATATGGGACAATTAGTAGGACCAGAAGTTAGCTTTTGAGGACACTAAGGTTTAGCAGCCAAGGTCTCATTGCTAATTAATGGAAATGTCAAAGCCAGAGCTGTCTTCTCTTATATTTTAATACCTTTCTAGTGTAATTAGCAACTTTACTAAAATGCCATATATGTTCTGAACACTCTAATTAAATTTCTTTTGCCTCAAATATTATTGAGTTCCCTGAGTAATATGTCACAAGGGACATAAAAATAAGTTAAGATAGACTCTGCTCTCAGAGACCTCACGGTTGGCAAAATTGGTGTCAAAATAGCTTCAGTTACAAGACATGACATAAGACAGGTGAAAATTAAGCAGTGGGGTTGTTCAAATAAAAGCTCATTCAAAATATCAAAATGGTAGTCACAGAATAGTCACAGGCATGTAAAGTAAAACACAAGGAAGGTAATCAAAATATGGTAATAATAAGCACCAGGCGCTTAGCACTAGACTAGTCAAGGGAATCACTTCTTAAATTACCGGTATATAAATGTATAACCACTATGCTGTACACCTGAAATTAATATAAAATAATATTGAATATCAATATAAATAAATTAAATAACTAAATGGAAACAAAATATGAGAAAGTTATGGGCAAGATGGTGCTTGAAATTCAATTTGAAAGTAAAATCCCAAGAGGAAGTGATCAAGAGGAAGGGATTTACAATTTGATTCTAAAAACTTCACAGTTCTATCCAGTCTGTCATAACACTCTCTCATTTAATTGTGCATGGCTTGGAGAGAAGGAAAGAGAACTGGGTGGCTTTTGGGAAGACCAGATACATAGACATATACTTAGGAACTCTATGGGAGTAAGCCAAGTTGATGATGGTTCTATGGCTGAAGATGAACAAATCTAATCCTCACATGTGTCTACTTTAATTTAGTGGGAAGTACAGATCTCTAAATTTTTCTAAGCAAGAAAAGAATATGATTGAAGCTATTTTTCCAATCTATAAGATCAACTGAAGAGATAAGGAATCCACTCTGCAAACAACTGGGTCTTCACACAAGCCAGAAATCAAGCATGCAATGACAGGAGTGAAACATAGTTACCTTTCCTGAGTCTCAGGGTGTCTAGAGAGACACAGCTTGGGCTAAAGTGCCTTTAAAATACCTTCAGCCACTAATCTTTGAGAACTACAGAGCTGGCTTCTACAGAGCACTATCAAGGATAAGATGAGGAGAAGAGGTTACTTGAAAGAGAAATGTAAAAGAGGAGGGTTTATGGTGTGTTGAGAAGACTGTGTCTACATTCAAATCCTTGCTCTGCCACTTAATCACCTGTGTGACTGGTTAACTCACTGTGGGCTCTCAAAGCCTTGGTGCTTTCATCAGTAAGATGGTAACAGAGCCCACTCCACATGGTTTGTTTTGAGAATAAACTAGAGATCCTAGGATAGCCTCTGGCATAGTACAGTGCTCAAAAGTCCTCAATTGGGGATGCTGCGACAGCTCAACAGGATGAGCACTTGCCTTGCAACCATGAGGTCTGGGGATCAAATCCCAGCCCAGGCTCCAGCCCTGGCCCATGCAAACCCACATGCCAAACCTAAGCACAACTGGTAACCACCAGAATGGTGGGGAAGGTTCTCACCACCCATGCAGGAGGCCCCCAGTCCATTCCCACCCCGTGCAGCCCACATCCACGTGTGTGAAATGAAATTACATCACAGCTAATGATGTACAAATATGAACACTGCTATGGGCACTCCCCTCTTCTCTCTCTTTCTCCAACCTTCTCTAAAAACAATAAAAAATCATCCTTTTTTAAAGTCCCCAATTAAATTCATTTTCTTCCTTGATCCAAATCCTCTGTACTTCTTCATGTCTTCCCAACCTTGTTTCTACTGTGAAGGCTGAAGCCTCATTATAATGAGTTCAAGAACTTTCAGGGTTAAAGCAAAAAAACAGATATGACCACGAGGTGACAGAAGCACAAAAATGAGCTTTGTATAGGTGGCACTTTGACAGGGTCACAAAGGTGTAGAAATCTCACAGCATCCGACCTCCCAGAGGCAACAATAGACCACCACCCAGAAGGGAAGGAAGGCAAGAAAACTCCTGATGGAGAAGGAGGTCAGAAAGTGGGCTGTTGTAGGGAATGTCACTCAGCTGCCTGGGGGTGGAAGGGTAGTCTTTGGATCAGAGAGCTCTGAGGGTGGCAGTGGCTTATATCCTTTATAGTCCCCGGTTTATCTTAGCATGTCTAACAGGTGTTGGGTGAAGTTTTATGGGATATGAAAAGCAGGCAAACTCTAAAAGTTTAAAATCTGCTTTGGGGGCTATTTCTTAAGCGATTGGGCATATAAAAAATTGAATTTCACATTGGCAGGCTTTTGAGCTAATGGCTCTCAACTTGCTCTGAAAAAGTAAACAACATTGAGCAAATATACAGAGGCCATTTTGGGTCATTAATATAACAATATCTGGCAGAATGGTGACATTAATTTCAATAAAGCATTTGAGTTCTTAGTCCATGTTATTTCCTGGGCTAGGTTCTTTTATCTACTTTATCTCCAACTTTTCCACAATAACCTTGAAAGAATTATTCCCACCTAACAATTGAAGGAACTAAGAATAAAGGACGTTAAATCTCTTGCCCAAGAAGTGGTTGAGCTGAATTCACTCAGATCTAGTGCTGACTGACTACAAAAACCAAGCCAATGGTCCTGCACATCAAAGTCTCCCTCCCCCTTTCCTTGCCCCTTCTCCTCTCTTTGATTTCATCTTGGGTTCATTGTTACCATGAACATAATCATCTCCTGGATAAAGTTGTGCTGCATTTCAACTTTCAAAAGAGACTTTCCCAATAGGCTATTACTCTTTGTGAATTTTATAACATGATCTTCTTTATCCTGCCTGTAGAAAGATTTAAATGCAAGTGTAAATTCTGCAACTAATGCGTCATGTTGTTTATATTAATAACATGAACACCTTGGGCTCCTGGTCAATTGTCAAACTAATCCTAGATGCCTTTGAGGCACTGATGCAATGTGTTTATTCTTTTCATTATAGGTAGGAAATTTTATTAAAAGCCAAAATCACTGAAATCTGAATGGAACGCGGAGCTCCCTCCTCCCTTTCCTACTTTGTTGGGAAGAATCTATACCACTAAGGAATTTTATACACCTTGGTTGCCTGAGGCAGCAAATTCTTCTTCTGCACTATCTGAGCTGAATAATATTGAGAAGCTAAAGGACACTTCCCTTTATTTATGTACTTCTGAGCAGTGGAACATGAGCACAGCATCAGAAAAATTGGATCCAGCCTTTTGGGAGGGAGGGGTAATTTGGTGGTTATTAGTAATAAACCCTTAGATATGGCTGCCATAAACTCTCTGCTATTTGGCATTCAATTAACCAGAAAGGTGTTTTATCTGGTACTCTTCCAAATCTATATGATCTGACATAATTATAAATTGTTTTAGTTTCATCCTAGCATATCATCTGAATTATCAAAGAGAGATTAAATTGGTTCATGTAGTTGGGTGCCAGAGAATTCATTCTTTTTATATATAACATCTTTCAAGGAATGAGAATTCTTGGTTAATTAGAGCACACTATTCTCTAACCATATCAAATAACCTCTACAATAGAATATGATGCCAAAAACAGTATTGTAGAGTAAAAGGTAAGTTGCTAACTGCTGGGAATCTGCAACTAGACTACTTGGTTCAAATCCCAGCTCTGTTACTTTACTAACTGCTACATCTGAGGCAAATTAGTTATTCTCTCTGTTCCTTAGTTTCCTTATCTGTAAACTGAGGCTAATAGTTATATAAATCAGTGACAAGAATTAAAATCTATTATATGTCTGTGCTACTACTGACACATAGAGGTGCTTAATAGATATTTGTTTAATTGTTATATTTGAATTCCTATATCATTCTCATGATAGAAAATTGTTCCAATTTTTCATATGGAAAAAATACATATAAAGAGATATATTCAATGATGGCTAAGAGGAGAATACAAGTCTCCTGGTTTTAAATATATATATCTTCCATCCAAAACATAATACTATCTTCAAAAAAAATGTATAAGCCATTGTTTTCCTTTTTATTGACTCAATTATCTAAAAATAAAGATATTCTGCAGTATTATGTATTTTACCTGCTATGTTGCTTCTGTTTCTGCTCAGAGACACGATCACTGGATTTAAAGTGGAGTCATATGTAAATGCCATGAAAAGAACTGCAGAATAGTTCCCACTGAACACAGTCACATTCACAGTGGGTCCATCTTTCCCCTGAAAAATCAATTTTTTAAATCAACCCTCTGTACAGAAGACTGACTTAGAGAAGTCCATTTAGAATTAGTTTAAATAGTAAATTTCAAGAAAAATATTTTTAAAGCATATAATTGTTACTTTAAATTCTTTCTCTCCCTCTCTCTCATGCACAAACAGTAAGAAGTGTTTAGAATAGGATCCAATGGTTTAAAGAGTAAACAAGAATAATTTTCAATTAACAAATTAGATCTGCAAAAAGTGGCAGTTTCAAATATATACCCATACCTAACTAAACTATCTATCAAGTGTGAGATCTACTTTCAGACATGTACCTGAAAACTTCCCTCCTACATATTCTTTCTTAGGATACTTCTAAAGGCTATAGGATTTCAAAAAATAAACAATAGCCAGAAAAAGAGGAAGATATATATTCTAAGGGAAAAAAACAAAACTGACCCTACATAAGAGAACAAACAAGGGAATTACGGGAAAGCCAGGATGGCTCAGTGGGTTAAGCGCTTACTTTGCAGCACCAGGGACCAAGGATCAAATCCCGGCCCCGGCCCATGCAGACCCATATGCTGAACTGGGTGCTGAACTGGGGAGTGTCCCCAGTTCAGTTCTCTCTCTGTCTCTATCTCTCTCTCTCTCTCTCTCTCTCTCTCTCTCTCTCTCTCTCTCTCTCTCTCTCTCTGTCAAAAACAATAAAAAAAATGGGGGGGGGATTACTAAAATGAAATCTGTAGGATATAAAAGAAGAAAACCACTAAGTTTGATTGAAGCAGGAAAACAAAGAGCTTCAAGGTAAAAGAGTAATTAATATGATGGAATTTTTTTCTTAAGATAGAGGATTTTTATAATAAGGAAGATATGTTAAGAAAAAATTAGAAGAGGATAGCCAGGCATTCAATTAACCAGAGCAATGAGGCAAGAGAAGGAAAAAAAAAGGCATTCAAACTGGGAATTAAAAGGTCAAATTGTCACTTTTTACAGATAACATAATTCTTTATATAGAAAACCCCAGAGATCTACCAAAAAAAATGGGGGGGGGGGACTATTAGAAACAATAAACAATACAGTAAAGTTGCAGGATCCAAAATCAATATACAAAAATGTATTGTATTCCTATATGCCAGCAATAAAATTTCAGAAAAAGAAATAAAAAAATAATTTATTTTGAAATTGCAACAAAAAGAATAATATACTTTGGAATAAACTTAACAAAGGATATGAAGGATCTATACACTAAAAATACAAGACATTATTAAAAGAAATTGAAAAAGAAACAAAGAAATGGAAAGATATTTCATGTTCATGTATTTGAAGACTCAACATAGTTAAAATAGTCAGATTATTGAAAGCAATATACAGATTTAATGCACTCCCCATTGAAATCCCAATGGCATATTTTTTTAAAAGATTTATTTTATTGATTTTTGACAGAGATGAACAGAGACAGAGAGAGACAGAAAGAAGGGGGAGGGCCGAGAGCAGTCTCCATAATTGACATTAGTTTTTCATATAGTTTCATTCCACAGGTGGGCACAGGGTTGCGCAGGGCAGGAACTGGGCCGGGAACCTCCCACATAGGTCCCGGCAAGAACTGAGCTGGGGGCACACCCCAGTTCAGTATGTGGGTCCGCATGGGCTGGGGCCGGGATTCGATCCTCGGTCCTCGGGGCTTCAAAGCGAGCGCTTTACCCGCTGAGCCATCCCAGCTTTCCCAATGGCATTTTTAAGAAATAGAAAAAAAAAAAAATCAGACTTGTACAGAATCACAAAAGACCCTAAATAGACAAAACAATCCTAAGAAAAAAGAACAAGGTCGGAGTTATCATACTCCCTAAATTCAAATTATACTACAAAGTGACAATAATCAAAACAGCATGGTATTGGCAGAAAAACAGACACACAGACCAACAGAACAGGATTGAGAACCCAGAAATAAACCTTCATATATATGAGCAGATGATTTTTGATGAAAGTGCCAAAAAGATACAACGAAGGACAGAAAGCCTCTTCGATAAATGGTGCCAAGAACATTAAAAAGCCACTCACAAAAGAAAGAACCTAGATTGCTATTTGTCGCCATATACCAAAAGTAAATCAAAATGAATCAAAGCCTAAATATAAGACCTGAAAAGATAAAATGCAATCATAGGCACTAAACTTGTGCACCTCAGATTTTGAGAAGATTTTATGAATTTGACCTTAAAGACAAGGGAAGTAAAAGTAAAAATAAATGAATGTGACTATATCAAACCAAAAGAAATCATCAACAGAACAAAAAGGCGCCCAACCAAATGGGAGAAAATATTTGCAAACAACACCTCTGATAAAGGGCTACTATCCAATATATATAAAAAAACTTATACAACTCAACAATAACAATAAAAATTAATCCAATTTAAAAACAGGCAGAGCAGGATGCCTGGAAGGCACAGTGAGTTGAATGTTCATCTTGCTGCCCTGGGGTCCAAGGATCAAATCCCAGCCCTGGTCCATGTAGACCAATCTGCTGAACTGGGGTATGCCCCCAGTTAGGTTCTAGCCAGGACAAGCTTCTATGTGGGAGGCCCCTACCACAATTCCTGCCCTGCACAGCCTCATGCCCACCTGTGGAATGTAACTATGTAGAAAAAAAAAAACTAATGACATACAACTATGGAGACTACTCTAGGCTCTCCCCACTTCTCTCTTTCTCTCTCTCTGTCAGTCTCTCTCTCTAAAAAAAAAAAAAAACATAAATCTTTTTTTAAAAAATAAAAAACAGGCAGAGAACTTCTCCCAAAAAGACATCCAGGGGGAGCTAGGATGGCTCAGCAGGTTAAGCACTCATTTTGCAGCCCCAGGGATCAAGGATCGAATCCCAGCCCCAGCCTGTCTGAACCCATATGCTGAACTGGGGTGTGCTTTCCATGCTAGAGGCCCCCAGTTTGGTTCTCACCCTCCCCCCTGACTCAGTTCAGCCCTTGGCTTGAGGGGGCATGCCTCCCATGCAGGAGGCCCCCAGACCAGTTCTTGCTCTGTGCAGCCCCCGCCCACCTGTGCTGAATGAAGCTATGTCAAAAACTGATGATGTGCAATTATGGAGACTTCTCTGGGCCCTCCCCCTTCTCTCTGTCTCTCTCTGTTTCTGTCTCTGTCTGTCAAAAAACAATAAAATTAATCTTTAAAAAGGCATACAAACAGCCAACAGGTATATAAAAAGATGTTCACCTTCACTAGCTATTAGGGAAATGCCAATCAAAACCACAATGTGATACCACCTCACACCTGTTAGAATGCCTATTATCTAAAAGACAAGCAATAACAAGTATTGGAGAGGCTGTGGAGAAAAAGGAACCCTTATACCCTCCTGGTGGGAATGTCAATTGTTACAGTCACTATGGAAAACAGTATGAAGTTCCTCAAAAATTTAAGACTAGAACTGCCATATGGCTTGGCAATCCCTCTTCTGGATATCTACCAAAAATATCTAGAAACATTTATTCACAAAGATATTTGTATTCCTATGTTCATTGCAGCATTATTCACAGTTGCCAAGACACAGAAACAACCAAAGTGTTCTTCAATAGATGATTGGATAAAGAAGAGATATACTATAGATACAATGGAGTGTTATTTATCTACAAGAAAAGATGAAAATCTGCCATTTATAACATGATGGATCTTGAGATTATCATACCAGCAAAATAAGTCATACAGGAAAAGTCCAAAATCATATGATTTCACTCATATGTGGAATATAACACTAAAAGCAACAAACAAACAAGACAAACAAACAGAAAAACTCATAGACACCAAAAGCAGTTTAGTGGTTACCAGAGGGTGAGGGGAGAGCATGGTGGCAGAAGAGGATAAAAGAGGGTGAAATATATGGTGACAGAGGAAGAGCTGACTTGGGTGGTGAGTGCACAATAAAGTATATAGATGATGATTTATAGAATTATACACTTGAAACTTATATAATTCTACTAACCAAGGTCACCCCAATAAATTTGATGTTTAAGATTTATTCTTTTTATTGTTTTTTTACAGAGACAGAGACAAAGACAGAAAGAAGGGGAGGGCCCATAGCAGTCTCTAAGGTTGTAGTCATCAGTTTTTGAAATGGTTTCTTTCCACACAGGTGGGCGGGGGCCACACAGGGTGGAAACTGGGCTGGGAGTCTCCTACATGGGAAGCACACCCCAGTTCAGCAAAGGGGTCTGCGCAGGCTGGGGCTGGGATTCAATCCTCGTCCCCTGGGGCTGCACAGTAAGTGTTTAACCCACTGAGCCATCCTGGCTTCCCCAAATTTGATTTTTAGAAAATCTAAAAAAAAATTAGACACTCTGAGAAAAAATAAACTATAAAAGAAAAGATATATTCCTGGTTCTGCCAGCATCATTTAAATAGTTATACTAATGTACATATGATTTTATGATTTAACAAAATAAGGGTATTGTAGCTACATTCAAAAGAATTAAAAGTGGTTGTTTAAGAAAGGGGGATTTGAAGGAGGGAGAAAATGGGTAGGAGAGTGTATTCTTTGCATGTATTAGTTTGACCAAAATTTAATATTTGGTTGTTTCATTGTTTATTCTTGCTAGTAAAAGAAATCCAAACAGTACAAATCTTACCCATTAAAATGGTAAATATATTTAAGTGATAATACCCAGTGTTAGCCAATGTGCCAGAAATCAGATACTCATACAGTGATAGTGGGAATATAAATTTAAAAAGGAATTTCAGATAACTAGATACTACATAGCCTAAGAAAAATAAATACATCCAAAAATATAGTTATTGGGATGATGAAAGCTCTGTTGTTTAAAATAGGACATTTTGGAAATTATCTTAATGTCCAATAAAAGGAAATAAACAAATTACAATACAGTCACATTTAGAATTTCATGCAGTTTATATATAAAAGCTAACATTTCATAATATTTGAGTAACTGGATAAGATAAAAATGATTAAAGACCAGAGAGATCAAAGATTATTTTGAACCCTCTCTTCCAGTAAACAGCCATCTTTTAGGGTCATGTATGTGCTAGGAATGTTGATGACACTGAAGTCAACTCTGAATGGCTCAGCTGTGGGCACTCCACCAACAGCACCAAGGAAGGACCTGAGCTCAAATCTCTTAATAGACTACGAAATCGTGCTAACTGAAGGGAAAAAGAGTACAGCTAAGGAACTTGTTTTTAAGGGGAAAAGGAAATAGTAGGACCACATATTTTAGAAGTGTCTAAGTGCCACCATTCACACCCCTGGCAGGAAACAAAACTGCTGGTGAAAAACTAACTTATTTGTTATTTAAGAGAGAAATGAGATTACAAGATATGTAAGTGTTGCAAACCAACACCCAGACTGCACTAGATACATGTATTTATTATGTGGCACTAATAATCATGTAGATGGAGACTGCCTTCTTTGTCTTCTTTTAAAGAATATTAATGTTAATTACAGGCCCCATTGGTGGAGTCAGCTTCCCACTTTACAGCAATGCAGGCAATATAAATAATAGAAGCACATTCTCATGATGAAAAGGTCATGTCAGTAGTTTAGTGGTTACCAGAGGGAAGGGGAAGGTGTGGGGGGATATGGGAGGGAGATCCAAATATATTGTGATGGGAAAAGAAACTGACTCTGGGTGGTGAGCACACAATGCAACACATAAACAGTGTATTGTAGAATCGTATACCTAGAACCTAAGTAGTTTTATTAACTAATGTCACCTCAATAAAATTTAATTAAAAAAAAAAAGAAAAGGTGATATCAATTAACTTAGCTCTAAAACATGACTCAGTGATAACATTACACTACATGTTAATAACGGTCACCCACCTAGAACTAAGAAGATGCCAAAGAATTCCACTTACCCTGGGTGGAACTTCACATCGAATTCTTTGTGAATTGCTTGTGGTGACATTGATGGCACAAGACTGAGATCCAAATAACACCAGACTAACATCTTCCAAACTAGACCCTTGGATGATGGCCCAGAGCCCTCCTGTAAGGAAAACAGTATTTTTTCAGGTGGGATATACAACCATACATGTAGACAAAAATTAATTTTCTGCAAGAAAGATAAAATGATATCAAAGTATGAAGCTCCTTAGTTAAACCACAAGGCATGCTCAAGGCAGAAAAAAAAACTGAAGTGAAATAGAGAAAATACTATATAGAAAGGGAGAAATGGAGACTAGAGGGCAGAGAAAAGTAGTAATGTATCCTGGAGATATTTAAGAATAAAACAGACACAATACTGCCATGAGTCAGAAAAGTAATGTAGATAGTACCTGAAATCTCTTCCCACCCTACGATTTTTAGTTATCATCCTTAGCAATCCTATAAAACTTACTTTTTCCCCTAATATTTTAAGTATAAAGAGAGCATCGTGGTAGAAAGAGTGGACCCAACATCAGGGCCACAGATTGTTCTGCCGCTTAAAGCAGATCATTTGTAGTTTCGCCCCTGAGTTCACTTGTTCTCACTCCCTTCATCTTGCATTAACAGCCTTAGCCCTTCCAGCTTTAATACCCGGCATACTAGGTTCTGGTCCCCACCACGGTGCAAAAGTGACTGATATCAAATCACTAACAAGATCAAGCTTGCTCTGCTTTATGTACAGAAATAAGGTAGGGTTGGCCTTGTCATTCACTTTCTAGACAAAATAAAGTGAGAAACAAGCTATTTCGTAAAAATAGCTTAGGGTGGGAAAATCGTAGGGTGGGAAGAGATTTCAGGTACTATCTACATTACTTTTAGCCAGTAAACAATGATAACTATCCAAGGCACTAAGGAAAGGAGTTTCACGTTATATATTTTTTTTAAAATCATACATTAATGTACGTAAATGTGAGTATTCATGAGATTCTTGCAGCCTGGCTGGGTTGTTTTTACCTGGCCATGTCCTACAGAGAGCATGGAGATCCTTGGCTTCCATGGCTCTAAGATCTAGTCCACGGGGCTGACACTGACAATACCCACTGCCCTCTGTATACCCCACTGCTCAAATGGCAATTGGTTTTGGATGCTAGACAAGTATCCAAGTATATGTCAGTTTACAAACATTTGTGAACACCCACTGTGTGAAAAGCTTCTCATGATCAAGGCCTATATGTCACATATGAGTATGTAAATGTTTTTACTTTTCAGGGGGCTTTCTCACTTGTTGGCTCATTTTAATCTCACACAAAACTAGGAGGCCTATACATTAAGCATCATTTGGCCCATTACATAGCTAAGACAGCATAGCATGGCAGAAGCAGCAGTAGCCTTGGCATCTAACAACATTTTCATCCTAGCTCCACATCTTTCCACTGGAAAAACTTGGGCAAGCCACTGTTTTAGAACCATCATTATTTCATCTAAAAAAAAGAAAAATGCAAATAATAATTATATCTTTCAGGCAGCTGTAAGCATTTAGGGTATGTGACTACCTAGAGGAGATCTACAATAAGTGAAACTATGCCTAGCATCATTATTGGGAAACTAAGTCCCATAGAAGTAACTGAAATTTCTAAGGTCATACATCTGACTTTGGCAGGATGAAAACCCAAGCACACTCACATGCCCAAGTGCCCAATCTACTATTGTTTCTGCTAGATTAAATTATCCTGGTGACTCAGTGACTGACCCAATTATGCCAATACCATCAGCCAAACTATGCAGCCAGTGAGTTCATTTAAGGGCTCAAATGTCTATTGCTTATTTGAAGACATGCTGATAGCAGAAAACAAAAACCTGTGAGTCATAGTGGATACAGAATTTATTACACGGCAGGACTAGATTCCTCCACATGGGCAAGAATGCTACCTTTAGAGAGTCAGATGCAATGTGGGATCTTGCCCAAATTACCAATCTCTGCAGCTCTCGAAGGGTCCACAGCATCCAGTATGGGTTCCACATTTAGGAAGAGGCCTTCGCCACTGGCATTGATGGCACAACCAGAGGGTCTCACCACCATCATGAACTGATGCACTCCGACAGGTAGCAGGTTTGTTTGACAGACTACGTTTGTTTGGTTTGAGAAAATAACTTTGCAACTTGTTTTGTTCACTGTGATTTGAATGGCTTGGGAGTCAAAAGAGAAACTAGTTCCACTAACGTAAACCAGTAGGTTGGTGTCACCATCTTAAAGAAGGGAAAAAATTAAAAGAACAAAATCATCTCTCCATTTAAGAGAACTCTAGCATCAGATGATTTTTTCCCTCTTAACTTCCCCTCCCAAAAAATCAAGGAGTTGAATGTGGACTCAAATGTTGGACATCTGCATGTATTATTGTAGAACAGGGGTCTCCAAACTACAGCCCACGGGCTGCATCCCTCTCATCCGGCCCTTGGAGACCTTTTTATCTGAATAAAATAATATTAAATAAATAATTAAAAACAACATCTATGTTTTGATTCTTTTTTATTTGGACCTCGAGTGTGTAGTTGGCCCCCAAACTGCTGTTTGATAATTAATGCGGCCCGCAGGCTGAAAAGTTTGGAGACCCCTGTTGTAGAATATAGCCCCCATCTTAAATTTTCTAAAACTAGCAATGAGAGATCACTAGTTCATAAAAATGGGGGTGAGGAGAATCAAAATTAAGAATATTTAAAAACAAGGGAGAGGGGAAAGCCGGGATGGCTCAGTGGGTTAAGCGCTCACTTTGCAGCGCCGGAGACCAAGGATCGAATCCCGACCCCAGCCCATGAGGACCCATGTACTGAACTGGGTAGTTCCCCCAGTTCAGTTCTCTCTCTGTCTCTCTCTGTCTCTCTCTCTCTCTCTCTCTCTCTCTCTCTCTCTCTCTCTGTCAAAAACAATAAATTTTTAAAAATGCTGTTTCTATAGCAACAGCATTACTTTAAAAAAAAAAAAAAACAAGGGACAAAGAGAATAAAATATTTTACATCATGAAAAATCCACTTGTCTTCCTTTGAAATCATGACCATATCATTTAGACTGGCCAAAAACTATACTTTCTGTTGTATCAGTCAGCATCTACCCCATGAACTGACGTACCTTCTACCCACCCATCACAGGTACATGGCCAATGACCAATCACTGAGTCTAAAGTTCATGATCATCTCAATGCCAAGTCACAAGTCATACCAAGGGAATACCATACAGAGTGGACCCAGGGCGTTGACGCTTTGAGGTACTGGAAGGAACAGGAACCTGAGCAATGAGCTGGAATGTCATTTACTTGCACAACCACCTGGGGGGGGAAAAAGGCAAAAGAATTAAAAGCAAATGTATGCATTTCATGTACTCAAAAGTACTCATAAAGTATGTGTGAAATTTGCCCAAACTCAAATGTGTTAATAATTCATTTTTTTCTTCTATTTCTCTATTTCAAAGTAATAAACCCCAAATTGTAATGAATGACTCAAAACCTATGAGACTTTTATAAAACAATGGTAGACATGCTAAAACCGGTAACATTTCTACAATTAAATATGCTAAATACATTTCTTCTCAGCCATATAAAACTAAATTTAATAAAATTCAAACTATGCAAGGACTTTTTATCACTCTATACTTTCAAATGGATACCTATTTTCTGGAAAAAGCCCTTTCTCTATTGGAAAATGCCAATGAAGTCGGTACGCTCCTTTTATCATTACTACACAGATATATAACTGAAGATTAAAGTATTTGGATACTTGTTTGGGTTTTCTTTTAATCCTAGAATGGTAGGTCCCCAAGAAATTACTATAGTTTATCTTTGAACAACATGAGTTTGAACCTCATGGGTCCACTTATATGTGGAGTTTTTTCAATAAATACTGTATGTAAACGCATTTTTTCTTATAATTTTCTTAATATTTTATTTTCTCTAGCTTACTTTATTGTAGGAATACAGTATATAATCATATAACATACAAAAATACGTGTTAATTGGCTGTTTATGTCATTGATAAGGTTTTTAGGCAACAGTAGGCTACTAGTAGTTAAGATTTGAAAAGTCAGAAGTTACACGCAGATTTTTGACCGTGAGGATGGTCAGTAGCCCTAAACCCCCTATTGTTTAAAAGTCAACTATACATATCCTTCTTTCTCACTGGAACTATTGTTAATCTAATAAAGCTCTACAACACTTGGGAGATGAGGAAAGTGAAAAAGATGACTCATTTGACTCTACGTATGGAATATGGATTAAAAGCACTTACACTATATTATGATAGTGTTTACTTACAGAGTAAAGGGGTATAGAGATGGCATGAAGACATAGGTGATAAATAACATTTTGATTTATCTATGTTTTATTTATAAAGACAAAATTATAAAATAAATATATCAAAATGTTGACAATTTTTAATGATCAATTTAGTTACCCTGGTGTTGGTTATATTATTCTTTATAGTTTTGAATCTGAAATTTTTCTCAAATTAAAAGCAGATGACTTATAACAGGAATATGGGTAGATATGAAAAAGCAAAAGACATTTTAAAGAGAAAAGGAATTGACTTCACTTATTTACTTTTCAATACCACTGTGTGAAGGTATAAATCATAAGTAGGTATAGAGATTCTCTATTTTATACCATAACAGTTTCATCAATAATTAAAATAACAGGATGTTGTGTTTACAAAGCACTTGTGTTTTCAGAGTACTTGCCATACCCTGTGGGAGTAGAAAGAGGACAGCCGTAATTGTCAATTGTTCTAGTTTATGAATTAGAGAACTGGTCCTTGGAATTGGTTCACATTACAAATCAGGAAAAAACTAAGATAGACTAGAAACCAGTACTAGCACTTTGGGTAGCCCATTCAGTCTCACCTGAGTGTGCTGGTTGGCAGTAACCAACATGTCTCCGAATATGGGTGCAAGAAAAATTCCACCATCATATACCACATGGGTGGTTGCAGCAGGGTTCAGCCCAGTTAGATTTTCATCAGAGACCTAAGATGATTACATTTCTGGTGAATGCTGTCATGGAAGAGAAGTCTAATCTTGATTAAAATAAATGACAAAGGGTCTTTTCACATTCTGTTTAAGATGATCAGATAGCTAGAAAGTGAAAATGAAATTACATGGATGGATTAAAATCTAGAAACCTAACATAAGTAATGACTAATGAAAGCCCCACTATATTAAAAGAATATGTATTTGTAAGTAGATTTGTCAAAAAAGACACCAAAAAAAGTTAATATTCTCTCTAAGTCTTGAGATATCTTGTTTCTATGTGCTTTTCTAGCTTATGTGTTTACAATTTAAACTATTAACATAAAATGGAAGGAAACAAGTGCTGAGAGGACTGACTCCCTTCCTTCTTCTACTTCCACCCAAATATTTTGCTTGAAAACTGGAGGACCCACAATACCACATAATGGGGATCAAATTCCATCTTGGATTTCATTTTATAATAACCAAATGCTATGTGATCATTAGATTATTTTTTTAATCCTAAATATGCAAGAGCATCTGCTTTTGTCATTACCCAAAGACAGCAAATTCTTTTCTAAACTTCCTTCTGCTATGCCATCTGCATCTATGACAAGCCAAGTCAATCACATCTGCTTAAATTATCCAATAACAGATGTAGAATTATTGTAGGGTGGACACTGACCAACAACTTCTCTATCTACCTTGAGTTAGAAAACAAGATGTCAGGTTCAAATTGCTTACCAGGAATATGAAATCCAAAAATATCTTGAAAATGTCTAGAAAGATCACTAAACCCCTTTACTTGAATATCCCAACAAAATTAATAATTCATAATAGTTTTTCATTCCTATCACTGGTTTTTTAAATAAAATTATCTCACGGCACAAAATCCATACCACCAAAAAGAAAATTATACATACCCTGATGAAATTGGGCAAATCCCCAACCTGAGTGGACCAAGAAATGGTCCATACATGTTCATAGCAAGACTTCAGATCCTCCATCACAGTAAAGTCACTGACATTGAGGTACCTAGATGTGAAGTCATCTGCATTGTTCTGTAAGAGTGTGCGAAGGTGACTAGCTGAAATATTCACAGGAACATCTGTGGATGAAGGTTTTGATCCAGAAAACACAAGACACTAATTACTCTATCTCACAGAGTCTTAGCATGAAGATAACAGAATAAATATCAAGATACCTACTAAATATGCAAAAGACCCTCAAATTCTAAATATAGCTTCAAGAGCACCCCCAGCCCAGTTAAACTATTTTTTCCTCAGGCAAATACAAGTAAATGCCCACTTCTTTATATGGTGATATCTTCCCTCAGTATCACTTCTCATAACAAGCAGAGAGCACCATCATATCAGACAGAACTGTTTCAACTGTCAACTCAAAATATAAACTCCAGATACCCTGGTAATGCCTGAAAGTCTAATTAAACATTGGGTTTTCCCCCAGAAAAATTTAACTGGGTCTGTGAACAGAGAAAAGTTGGCCACCTTTCACAGAGAGTGGGGGAAGCACACTGCAGCTGACACCCATAAAAATTTAGCCAACTCAGCTGAGGAATGTTGGCATTTAACTTGGGTTTCTCTATTAGAATTCCTTTTAAGCCCAACCACCTGCTTCCCCATTCTGTATCCCCGTAGAGAAATAACAGCACTCTGCTTAAAACCTGCTCATGTTTGAACTATTTCATGCTTTACCAAAAGTTTCCATTTCATTAGCAACTCCCAACAGCCCTGGGAGGTGGGTCATTTGGCTATCCTAACGTCTCCCTTAGAGCTGAAGAAAATGAAACCCAATGAGAATCAGAAGTATGCCAACCAACTGAGACAGGATTAGATTAAAATCCAGGTTGCCTTCTACCTACTCAAGATCCTTCCTCTTAAATCCCATATGCCCTTGGAGTGTTAATAAAATAACACTGTATTTCTACAATGCAAACAAAATTCTTATCTTTAAAAAAATAATAATTTTTCTTCAATTACATAATTTGAAGCCATCATTTCAAAAGCCCTGGTTAAGTCTGACTAGCCACCTCCCCCATCCCTACTACCACCACCTTCTATTGTCGACGGTCCTCACATCACCAACTGTAGAACATCAGGGATGGGGGAGGTGGTTAGTCAGACTTAACCAGGGCTTTTGAAATGTAGCCTTCCTATTCATGATAAAGGAAATAGCACGGTGAGGACTTTAAAGAGGCAGGGCACTGTTGGCACTCATTCACCCATTTCTTAGAGTTGAATAGCAATAAACTCCAATTGCCTGGGGACCTCCTAGGTTGCCCTATTAAGTAAAAACTCCATTCCAGTCCTCCCACAAAAAGATTCTTTGCAAGCCCAGCATTTTTCTGCTTGGGGGGACAGAAGACTTTTGGACCATGCATCCATTTTTATACAGCCATTCTTGAGTTCTGAGCCTCCTTTCTGATTCCTTTATGTTTTTACCACCTATGCAACATATTATAATCGCTTCTAATCCTTGTCCTTTGTGAAGTGTGTATGTTAGTGAAGATTTAGAAACTATTCTACTCTCATGGCATCTGAAAGCACCTTCTACAATTGTTATGACCACTAAAACCCTCAGTTGCATATGATGTCACCATGGAGTTTACTTTGGAAAAATCATGGCTAGCTACCATGGATGTTGGCCTAGGAACCTCACAGAAGAGAACTGATCTGAGAATGAAGACCAAGTTCACATCTAGACCTTGCCATCAACTACTTGACTTTTGGGCAAGTCTCAGTATAGTGGGCTGAATGGTGGCCCTCAAAAAAATGTCACTGGCCTAATCCCTGGAATCTATGAATACCAAGAGTTAATATTACCTAATATATAACAAAAGATGTGGTTAAGGATCTTGAGGAGTTCATCCAGGATTATCCTGGTGGGCCCTAAATGCAATCATAAGTATCCTTAGGGGACAGGCAGAAAGAGTCCTGAGACAGAAGAGGAAGAGACAATGTGACCATGAAGGCGTGGATTAGAGTGCTGTGGCCATAGCCAAGGAATGCTGGCAGCCATCAGGTGCTAGAAGAGGCAGGAAACAGATTTTCCCTGTGAGCCTTCAGAGGAAATGCGGCCCTTGCAACAACTTCACTTTTGGACTTCTGGCCTCCAGACTATGAGAATAAATTTCTGTTGCTTTAAGCCAAGGTTGTGGTTGTTTGTTTTGACATCCCCAGTAAACAAATCTACTTAGTTTCTACATCTATAAAACTAAAAGGCTGGGATCAAATTAACAATGATATGTTATTATTATTGTCCAGATCCTTAATTTTAGTAAAGTCATTTTCAGACATAGGGAAATAAAAAGCTTTAAGACTGTCACCCTGGGGAAGCTGGGATGGCTCAGTGGGTTAGGCGCTCACTTTGCAGCCCTGGGGACCAAGGATCGAATCCCGGCCCCAGCCCGTGTGGACCTATATGCTGATCTGGGGAGTGCCCCCAGTTCAGTTCTCACTGGGGCGAGACCCCGGCCCAGTCCCTGCCCTGTGCAGCCCCGCCCACCTGTGGAATGAAACTATGTGGAAAAACCAATGATGTGCAACTATGGAGACTGTTCTGGGCCCTCCCCCTCCTCTCTGTCTCTGACTCTGTATCTCTCTCTCTCTCTCTCTCTCTCTCTCTCTCTCTCTCTGTCAAAAACAATAAATAAATCTTTAAAAAAATATATTAAAAAAAAAAAAAAAAGACTGTCACCCTGCCTGATATTCTCACAGAATGTTTCTTGACTGGAAATGCCCCTTTAAAAAAAAAAAAAAACAGTAAAGGGGAATAAGAAGTTCAAATTTCTAGGGATAAAACAAATAATTCGTGGAGATATGATGTACAGCATGGGGAATGCAGTCAATAATATTGTGATAGCCTAGTATGATATCAGATGGTTGCTGAAACTATGATGATCACTTCTTAGGTATATAAATGTTCAACAACTATGGTGTAGACCTGAAACTAATATAATGTTGTATATGAGCTACACTGTTTAATAAGAATCTTTTTAAAATGTAAACGAGAAACGTTGCATTCCTTCATTTCCCCTTTACCAGGAATTGCTGTATTAGAAAGCTGGATGCGAAAGCGTCCTCCTAAAGGTGGGCTTATTCTCTGTAGTCTCTGTGTTGTAACCTGGACCATACCAGATCCTTCTACTTCATCAGTGGGCACAGATCTGTGGCACATGAAAAACAAAGCATTAACTACAGTAATAATCCGCAATGTCTCTCCAGGCAGAACATACCTTCATCTCAAAGACCAGCTAATCAGTCCCTCATATTTCCACACCATGAGCTTAAACTCACAAATATTGGGTGCCCCTCTCCATTATAACAGAAAAACTATAGTATAAATATCAGGTTTCATTAAATGTTCCAGCCTCCCCACTCCTTGACCCTGGGAGCACAAGGACCCAGAGTAAAGAACGATGACATTTGACTTCCACGTCTCGGGACCTGAAGCACAGAGAGGCAGGAAAACTTACTCCATTTGTATAGTCACGTGATAAGTCAGAGCCTGTTCCACAGATACTTCCCTACTGAGTATCTCCAGCTGAAACACAGGCCACTTCATCTAGCCAAGTTCTTTTCTAATACCTGTCGGCCTAATCTTGCTTTCAAAACAATAAATAGGTCAAATAAATTGTGACACACCATGAGATGGAACACTGTTTGGCCCTTAAAAGCCATATTTTTGGAAGAATTCTGAATAAAATGGGAAATATTTAATTTATACCACTAGGTGAAAAAAGCATGTTATAAATACAGTATGTAATGTATGGTCTCAGTGTGAGGTTTAAAAGTAAATACATACATGTATATATGTATACAAAAACTGCTTAGGGGAAAGGCAGAATATGTTAACAGAAGTTATCTCTGAGCAGAGGGATTATGAGTGGAGTGATTTTTATCTTCTAAGTGTTTTTGCACATTTTTAAAATTTTCAATAATCAATACATCTGGTTTCTATGAATAACATTATGTAAGGACTACATATCGATGTGCATCCATACAACCATGCAGAAGCAGTCTGAAGGTTGTTCTGCTTTGTGTAGGCTGGAGGCTCCCAGAAAGAACTAAGGGACTTGAGGAAAACTCTGGAAGGGAGAGTGTGAGGACTGCTTTAAGTGTGGACCCGTTCAAAGGAAACTAAAGTAGCCTCTGTCATGTCAAAGTGAATAACTTGGATGTTTGGAGCACAGGCCTGCAGGTTGGCCTCCGTGGCAGTTCCCTCTCCACCATGGCAGCTCTTTTACTCCACTCTGTGGATGGTTTTACCGGTACGTCCTTCTGGTCCAGAAGACCATGGAACACCAAGTCAAGGAAAAGGAAGCACGAATGCGAGCTTTCTGCACCTGACTTTAATATACCCTCTCAAGCATGGTGTAGGAGAACTAATTTTGGAACATGATAGAAAGGGGGAGTGGGAGTAAAGAAAATTCTAAAAGCAGAGCATTTCAATGCTTCCCAAAACGAATTAGAACATACATGTGTTCCAAGAGTTTGGAGGAGCCTGATCCTTAGTTACTGCTAGAAAGTTTTACTAACGAAGCAACGGTTATGGGGCTCTAGTGCCATCTGGTGGTAAGTTCTTCGAAATACTGTAACTGTTTTGTTCCTGCTTAGACTTAATTCATTTCACTTCAGAGAATTCCAGTAAGATTAATATATGGGGAATGGAAGGAGAAAAACAAACAGAAAATGGTGGTTATGTGAACTTCTTAACAGTATAAAAATACAATTTAAAAAATTTACTAGGAACTGGTTCTCGAAGGATAGTCCCCAGACTACCTGTAGAATCAGCGTTGCCTGAGAACTCATTAGAAATGCAAATTCTCAGGCCCTGCCCCAAAGCTACTGAATTAAAGATGGCATAGTTAGGGCCCAGCAATTTTTGTTTTCACAAGACCTCCTTCACAAGACACAGCATTCTTAATACTGAGAACCATTGCTTTAAGCAACAAGACAGGTAGCTTTTCCTTTGGAGGACCTCTGTGTCCTCCAAAGCCAGCTAGCAATTCTAAGAAGGGACAGGTGAGCAAAGATTGCTCCCTACCTTGCAGTGATGAGTGGCAGCTCCGGGCCACACCCTGCCAACCAGGACGTTACATTGTAGACTGGAGAGGACCCCACCACAGAGAGTGACTCCACCAGATTCCCGCCTGGGCGAGCTGGTCCAGAATCGGCCTGAGAAACTAGAGACCAATGATCCAATTACTATCAAGTAACTCAAGATGTAAGACCTGCTGTGTGGAAGTCCTAGCTGGGGATACTGAGTTTCTTAGGTCTCAGCACACACTTAAAGCTCAAACTCCTACCATCTGCTGCCATGAAGAGCAAAGTTAGAGAAGGCAGCTGTATAGGACCCATAAGAAAATGCAAGGTCAGGGTATAAGGCGGAAGAGTGTAATTCCACAACAAAGTTCAATAAGCCCGAAGACAGACAAATAGCACTTCCTATGCCATAGGTGGCCCACCTACACCAAGAATGTGTTAAAGGTGAATTGCCACCCTTTTCTCCTTTTTATTCCCAATGCCCCGGCAACTCCAGGAATGTACAGCTGATCCTCCTTAGGAACAGTGAACAGACAAGGCACCTACTGGGGTCACTACTTTTTATCCACAGTGTGGAGTCAGCACATATGCAGAAAAAGTGCAAGCTTTAAAGACAGACCACTGTTCAAGTCCTGATTTGCCACTTCTACTGGATTACTATTTGGTTAATCAACAGAAGCTCTCTAAGATATATTTTCATTTGTAAAATGGGAATCATGACATACTAATCTACATAGCAGGGAGAGTTTAATAAAATGGTAGATTTAAATGATTAGCATAATATATTTTAATATCCTCTTGCCCTTTTGCTATGCACTGTGTAAAAGACAAGAGAGACTACTTCAGGAGGAAAACTGAGCCCCCCAGTCACAGAGCTTTGAGCAAAAGGGGAAAGTGAACTGAAGTTGGGAGTCTGGAGGGCCTGGGAGTAAAGGGCACCCTCTGTCTTGGCCATGGGCTTCTCTTCCCCTGGGTGTGCATCACGGGTGGCCAGCCTCAGAAGGACTCCTGATGTGCACTTTGTCCCTAAGACCTGTGGACAAGCAAAGCCCAGTGGGATCGCTGTGCCTACGGAGAGTCAAGAGGTGTGGTGGATGAGAAAAGGGGCCAGGCTTGAGCAGTCAGTGAGGAGTGGGAGGGACCTGGATGGGCAGGAAAAAGGCATGAGGCTGTTCTATAGAGGATACGGTTTCCCTCTAATGCTCACTGAGCCTGGCTCCTAAAGGTCATATAACAAATCAAATCTTTAGCCCATTTATATGGCCAGATAGTGCTGAGCTCTTTCAGCACTTTGTGTGAAAGATTTAACTGATGAAGAAGCAGAGAAATCCTGCTGGCCTCACAGTATCAGTAATAACAGTAATAATAATTGCTTTTCTTTATTGAGCACTTACTATGGTCAGGATGTGTGATAAATGCTTTACATTATATTTCAGTTCATCTTTGCACTAATCCAATGAGGTAGGGACCTTAGTATGCCCCTTTTATGAATGAGGAAGCCAAGCTTCTCAGCGAGGAAGTGGTAAAATCAGGGTAAGAGCACAGATACCAGAAGAGCAAGCACTGAACGAATAGGGAAAAAAGGGAACTAGCCAGAAAGATATAGGGGACTTTTCTAGAATGAAGGTAGACAAGATGAAGAATCACCTCTTCCCTCTCCATTAACAAATAACAACCCCAGCAGAAAAGTTGAAGGTCAGCATTTGCTGAACAGGTCCGTGGAGGAGCGTGGATTCGACAGTCACCTGTGAGGTTTGTGTCTGCAATCATAATCTCATCCACATAGAACACGCCCATCTCCTGAGCCAGAAGAACGAGGTCAATCCGATGAACCAGCACTGCAGAGCCTGCCCAGGGCCTCTGGGCATACCCAGAATGATGCACGCAGGTCTTCCAGAGGTCAGTGCAAGTGAACTGCCAGCTGAAACACAAGCACACATCCTCTCCCATCAGAGCCCTTGTTCATGAACCTGGGGCCTGTGGTCAGGAAAAGACTCCATGAAACCCTGCTCCCAAACAGTCCTGTGTGCCGTGGGTACCAACGTCCCAGCCAGGCTCAGCTCAGCCTGTGATAGCACATAGTGCATCACACATTCACGACACTCAGGGTCAACAGCGTTTTCAAATTGCAATATAACTGTGTGTGGCAAGCAGATCGTACGTTACGCTCTAGTGACAGAGGACATGAATACCCCTGGATACGACTGAACTCATGTAGGTTTAAAACCATTTACAAAACCCTTAAGAGATACATGGAAAGAGCACTGAATTAAGGGATTGAGATGCTTGGGTTTTATTTCAGAGTCTTTGTTCACTCACTGAATGAATTTTTGGTGAATTCTAAATTCTCTTGGCCCCTACTTTTCTCATCTGTAATTGTCAGGAATGTGCTCCAAAAATCTCTCCCAAACACAATTTCCTTCTAGGAAGTATTATATTCCTAACAACTAACTATTCTTAAGTCAAACTTCTCTGAGCTCCAATTTTTCTCATCTGTATTCAGAGCCCAAGTTAGTATCCAAAGCCCAAATATAAAAGACAGTACCTCAGGTGGGCCGCTGTCCCCAAGAGAGTTAATTTTTTAAACATTACATGGAAAATCCCAGCTGACAGAATTCCCACCAAACCTCCCCACAGATTAGCTACCTTTCGGGACTGGTCCCCATGAGACTCCAGTTACAGGTGATGTTCTTCTTAACGACATTTTGAAGATCCATTGTGAAGGACACGGTCACCCTCAGGATCTTATTCGTGTAGCCTTTGTATGCAATGCACAGCTATGGACACCAAATAAGTGCTTCAGCTCTATTGGTCCAAGAAGTTGCCATTCAAGCAATACGTAGTGAGGAGAGGCCACCTCCCTAAAGAACCTGCCTCATGCGGTGAGAGAACCAGCCCTGTTCTTGCTCTCCTGGAGCTTAACAGTCTAGCTAGAGAGACAAATCATTTTGAGTAAATTGTCATTTTTCCAAAATATGGCTATTAAATGCCTAACATCATGCTTGGCAGTTATGATCTGAGAGTATCTCAGTACAAAACCTCTGTCCTAACCCAGTGACCTGTGCAACCTTGAATCACTTAACCTCTCTGAGACTCAGCTCCTTAACTCTAACTTCTCAGCGTCCTTGGTTTCTAACTCTGAGTTAAATAAAATTGTTTGGCTCAAGAAGACTTTAGAGCAGGATTTTTCTAACTTTAGCACTACTGACATTTTGTAATACAGAATTTTCTCCCATGAGGGGGCTATTCTGTGCACTGTCGGATGTTTAGCGACATCCTAGAATCTACCCAGTGGTTCCCAGTACCACTCTCCCAGTAGTGACAATGAAAAATGTCTCCATAAATTGCTAGCTCTCCCCTAGGAGGCAAAATTATCCCCACTGGGAGCCTCTGCTGTGGAGGAAAGTCTAGGAAGTGGGTGGTACCCCAATCCAAACTATTTAGTCCAGGTTCCCACTGCTGTCGGACTAGGAAAAAACTTGAAACCACTTCTATGAGCTGTCACCCCAAAAAGGTTCATTCTGGTCCCCTAAGGGAAGATGGGCTGCAGTCTTTCATGAAGGACAGCAGAGCTATTGACACAAAGGACATAAGACAAATTCAAGAAATGCGTGAGTCAATCCATTATAATCAATAACAATAACTAGCCTTGCTTGAGTCCTAACCACTGCACAAGCACTTTACTGGATTATCTCATTTAGTCTTCACCAAAATCCTGAGAGATAGACATTATAACCCACTTTCAGATGAGTAAACTAAAGTAAGACACTAGGGGCACAAGGTGTAGAGTCAGAATTCAAAACCAGAGAGTCTGCACCTAGAATCTGCACTCATACCTAGAGAGCAAAGAAAATACTAGAGCGTATAAAAACTGCCACAGGTCTCACAGCCAATACAAAGGCATTTCCAGGTAACAAGTAGCTAATGCAGGATTGGAGGCGTCTGTTCAGACCTTAAGCAGCAGTTAAGAAACCTAGAACCTCAGCAGGAAACGCTTTGGGCACAACACAGAAATTGCTCTCTTACGCTTTTGTTTCTTCAGCCTCAACCTCAGAGAGTAACACTAATCCTTCCCTGTCCACCCTGCGGGAAGCAGGCTGTTACTTACATGTGTGTACTGATCCAGCTGGTAGACCTTCTGAGCGGATGCGGGTATCAGGACAAGATGCCGAGGCTGACGAAGGCTGAACCTCCCACAGAAGGGCTCTGTCCCACTGGTGAGGTCCCCATCAAAGCTGGAACCTTCTGGGCCTGGAGGCAATTCAGATAAAACAGAAAGGCAGATGTAGATGTTAAACAGAGCTGCCCAACATGTGTGCAGGAAATGGGTTATGGATCCACCGTGACACTGGACCCCCAGCCCTTCCATGAGCTGGAAGGGGCTTGGGGTGCCCGGCAGACCTCAGTTTAAAAGCTCCAGCTATGAAAACTTTATTCAAAAATATACAGCAGTCCCCAGCCTTACCCTGATTTCATTGTCCACAGTTTCAGTTACCAGTGGTCAACTGTGGTCCGAAAATAATAAATGGAAAATTCCAGAAGTAAATAACTCAAGTTTTCAATTGTGCGCCATTCAGAGTAGTGTGATGAAACCCCATACCGCCCCCAAGCCAAGGTGGGTGCCATCTCCCCACCCTACACACGCCCCCCCTCCCCCACACCCCCACACCCCCGTCCTAGACATGCCCCACCCAGGACTCGCCCCACCCTAGACTCTCTCTGCCCATTAGTCCTGTGGTGACCGTCTGGGTTATCAGATTGACTATAATAGCTCTATTGCAGTGCTCGTGTTCAAATACCAGTACTTTACTCAACATGTTCAATTCGGATGACTCAGATGTGCTGCAAACCATTGAAAAAATCTCAAGTTAAACGTATGTTATTAAATGGCAGTCATCTATCACTTCCTTCAAAAATTTTTTTGAAAAATATCAGTTTATTAAAAAGTTATAGCAGAATTTCTTGCACCCAGTTTAACTTAACCAAATGCTACAAAATTGCCCTGGTCCCAGTATCAGGCCCGGCTGCAAACACCCCAAAAAGAACGTTTAATAATGGCACCAAAGCACAAGAGTAGTGATGCTAACAATTCAGGTACACCAAGAGAAGCTGTAAAGTGCTTAAGTATCAATACAGTCAGTAGTAACCTAATGTTACGTCACAATTTATACATGATTCAGCTCAATTCTCACCACGTAAGCATTCTATCACCTTGCATCCTAAAAAAAAAGGGTCAGGAGAGTACAATAAGATATTTTGAGAGAGAGACCACATTCACATACTTTTTATTACAGTATACTTTATAATTATTCTATTTTATTATTAGTTATTGTTGTTAATCTCTTCCTGTGCTTAATTTATAAATTAAATTTATCCTAGGTATGTATGTGTAGGAAAAAACATGGTATGTATAGGGTTCCATACTATCTGAGGTTTCATGCATGCACTGGAGGTTTTGGAATATATTTATTTTGGATAAGGAAGTGATACTGAATTGCTATTTCTTATGTGTACCATGACACGAAAAACTATTGAGTAGCAAAAAGACCAGGAGTGTCACTATAACTTAGTTCATCTTAGTATTTTAAAAACATACCCTCACATTTTTATAATTGAAGACTACTGTTTTATGTCATAATTCCTTTATTTAAGATACAATTTCAATTAAACAAGATTTGTACTGTTCTGCTATATATTTCTCACCTATGTCTTCTGCGCTTTCCCCACTGTGTGGCATGAGACACAGTTCCTTAACTCTAATTCCTCAGCATCCTTGGTCTCTAACTTTGCTCCACCTGATCACTCAGGAAGGATGCCTTTTACCTCTATAATACCCACATCAAGCAGTGCCCTCCCAAGTAGGTAGCCACTCCCTTGGCCACTGGCCAAGGCCAGTTTTCATATTTTTTTTCTTTTTGAGATTTATTGTATTGTTCTTGAGAGATGGTGGGAGACAGAGAAAAGCAGGGAGGGCCCAGAGCAGTCACCATAGCTGTACGTCACCAGTTTTTTGACATAGATTTATCCCACTCAGGTGGATGGAGGGCCGCACAGGGCAGAACTGAACTGGGGGCGGAAATGAACTGGGGGCCTCCCACATGGGAGACCAGAACTTTAGCTGCCGTGCCGCAGTTCAACATGTAGGTTTGTGTGGGCTAGGGCGGGGGTCGGAATTCGATCCCTGGACCTCGCAGTTGCAAGGCAAGCACTCAATCTGTTGAGCTATCCTGGCATCTCCCCAGTTTCCATATCTTTGATTTTCTTTAGCACCTTGTAGAGGAAATAAAAATTGTTCCTACTTTACAGAGTGAGAGAGAGAGAAGGATATGATGGAGAAGCAGGTCAGAATTTATCAAACCAGGGACGGTACCTTCTTCAAATCCAAGCCGGAGTAAGATATTAGCCGAAAGGGGTTCCAGTTGGCATTTGACTGCAAGTAATTCCTCAATGGCTGTTTGAATCTGTTTTAATTAATTAATTAATTAATTAATAATAGGAGTATGTAAAATGGGGACAGAGACTACCCCTTGCTCCCCAACCCCTCATTATTTGATGAAGATTCTCACCTGATGGGCTGTGGCATTTGCAGGGATTGGCTGGCTAGAGACATTATCCCAAGTAAGGAGGAAGCTCCCTCTTCCAGACACAGTCAGCATCTAAAAAGTCAAATGACAGGACTAAATCATGTGTGCTAACTGAGCCAGAGAGACAGTTGAGAAACCTAAGACGCACATCCTCAGCATGCTATTTATTTTTACTGTTCTACAATTCTTAAAACTGACTATCATCTAGAAATACCTGGAGAACACAAGTAGCATCACCTAATAACAACTTTTCTTTGAATAATATACGCCTGTCTCCCTATTTACCCAGGCCCTGCTCCTTTTCTGTAGACCAGGGGTCTCCAAACTTTTCAGCCCGTGGGCCGCATTAACTATCAAACAGCAGTTTGGGGGCCGACTACACACTCGAGGTCCAAATAAAAAAGAATCAAAACATAGATGTTGTTTTTAATTATTTATTTAATATTATTTTATTCAGATAAAAAGGTCTCCACAGGCTGGAAGAGAGGGCCTCAAGGACCACATCCCCACATCCAGCTCGCGGGCCGTAGTTTGGAGACCCCTGTTGGAGTGTGAGACTTAAATGTTGTCACTGAATGGCCCGTTTCAGCCCTTCTCACCAAGTGCTCTCTGCCAGGGGTGGTCAACCTCTGCCAACCACATTATACTTTTGTTATGTAGTAACAAAAGTTACTCCATCTTACATCATCTTATCATTTTATATCCCTTGCTATTTTTAATCTCTTATATTACTCGTTATTTTCTACTTTGCTCTGTGGCCATGTGTGTACATGTTTTTCTGGTAGACTATAAGCTTTAAAAGGCAGTCTTTTCTGCTAGCCTGTAATATTGACTCATTCTTGTACACCGAACAGTGAACAAAAAGTACAACAAAATTGTCAAATAAAAACATGGGGCACAATGCCAGAACCCAAAGGCCTTGAGTTTTACAAGACAGTCTTAGAAAATATAGCACGGGGGAAATAGAACCTGAATTAATCAAAAAGCTATAGAATTTAGTGTGTACACACTCAAGCTTGCACAAGTGGGTATGGGTGTTTGGAGGACCTTATCACTTCTCTGGGGAATAAGTTTCCAAAAGGACTCTTTACCTGGAACTTAAATTTCTAAAACTATGAATAAAGGTCATCTCAATCAGACTTTGCTTTTCTTTTTTTTTTTTCTTAATGTCTTCACAGCCATATGGGATGGATACCCTATTTCTTTAGCAACAGCGTTATAATTACAGATCATACCTTCTGATTTCCAGCCAGTGATCCTGCCACTAGGCAATACTGTCTTCCTTCCAGAATTCAACTCCTGAACCTACCCCGCCCCCGCCCCCCACATCCCCCCAGGACTGGAAAGAGATGCAGACCTGGATTTCCGGAAGTTTCTGAGCACTGATTCGGATCTTATGCTTCTCCCCAAGGTAAGTGCTGACCACACTGGGATTCAGCCAGGTGTTGTGGATCTGGACACCAATTCTCAGCCCCCTGCTCGGGGATCTCCCATGATGCTCTGCCTCCAGGTAGTACCTGGCTCCACCGAACAGCTCCAACTTGGGGCTCTTCTGTTGCCAGTTCCCTTCATGCCCATTCTGCTCCCAGGAGTCAAACCAGTCGGCAGTGCCCACCCTGATGGAGGCCACCTTTACCTGTGCCCCAATAAATACAATGATCAACACGTTGAAGCTTCTGACCCCTTGTTCTCAAACAGCAAGTGTCTGGACAGCTACTAACAAGGGACTTGGGGACTGGTCTGCCTTTTTCAACAACTTAGCCCTGTCACACTAGGGCATATAGTTGTTTATGCTTCTCCACCCCTTGTCCTTTCTCTTTCTCTCAATTGAATAGTATTCATGCGAAGCTGGAAGGACCACTTTTCAGAATGTGAGCTGCCAACCTGAAATCCTAGGTTTACACAATGCTGTGGATAAAGTAATAGTAAGCCCTTAGAGAAATCTAAAATGGCTTGATCACATTAAAATCTCTGACATTTCTCTAGCCAGCTAGCAAAAATAATCATTCATAGAAACATATTAATAATCTGAGAAAAAAATACTGTGTTTCTTTGTTAATGACACTAGTAAATTTTGACTGTTTGTTAAAAGTACCTTTTCTTATCTTTTAAAATTGATCAGGAAATTCCTCCTTAAGACTGATTACATTCCTACCCAAAATTAGTGGGAAAGCCACAAGTTTTAGAGACAAATCTGAGTTTGAATCTTAAATATCTTTTATTATCCAAGTGTCCCCAGCTAAGCCATATAATCCTTTTAAACCTCAATTTCCTCATTTGGAAAATGGAGATAACTACATAGTTCACAAAGATACTGTGAATATTAGAGACAAGGTACAGTAAACTCTCAGTTAACTGGCACCTATGGGGTAGATGCCAGATAAATGTATGTAGAGTCTCCATTAATTTTGCCAATTGCTTGAGAGTGCCAGTTACTTGAGTTCGGTAAACAAAAAACCTAGTGTATATGAAAGATGTAGCATAACACATGGCTTACAGTAGGTGCTAACAGTAGGTGCCAACACATTCAGCGAAGTTCTTTTTCAACAATTAAAAGCATGTCAATTATATCTCAATTTTAAAACATTTTAAATAAAATAAAAAAAATACCACCCCCACCAAAAATATATATTAAAATTCCTGATTGCCTAAGGGTATGTTACAAACTATTAGTAAAATATGAGAGCTTTAGTTCTGATTCCTTTTCTTTTTTTTTTTTTTTTTTTTTTCAGGAGTAAAGGACTAGCTGAATACCTTGGTCCTTGGATCTTCGGATCGACTGAAGTACAGGGAAGCTTGGCTGTCTGCCTGGATCCAGAAAGTATAATTATTTGTCTCAGGGGCCACAAAGAACCCACTGAGCCGTGCTCTGTAAAGCAGAGGAATGTGGAGTCAAGCTAGAGCAACCAAGGCCTGAATCGCTGACCCATCAAATGGTTGCCCTGGTTTTCCTTTATGGTAATGAGGAAAAAACACTTGATAGTTGTGCCATGTGACTGGCCAGAGTACTCTGGAAACAGCTTTTCCTGTGGTGCCTGCCAAGTCTCGATATCTCAACCCATCTCTGCACACTGGCCACAGCTCCCCCGGCAGGCATGTCACCTTCAGAAAAGTTGTAGCTGCCACACAGGGCTGTCTGGAGACTTGTCTGAGAACACCCACCTAGCATAGCCAGTGTGCAGAGCCTGGCCCATAATCAATAGTAGAATCATTTTTATTACTATTAGGAATAAAGAGAGAACACCAAATCACAAGTTGCTCTGATTTGATCTAGAACCTTTGTTTATTGTCTCCTTTTCCAACAAATTTGCACATTATGCGATATATTAGACCACTCCTCTGGCTATTGGCAGACATTAGCTACTTTACATTTAGCATGTGTGTAGCTGTAAGTGTATGTACATAATCATACATTAGCAAACGTTTCCTGCCAAATGATCTTACATGGCTTGTAGACAATACTGTACAGTTCTTTATGAAAGGAATAAAGTGGTAGGCCTGGAGTGGCCCCGAATGATAATCATGAAAGCCTTTTCTCTATTTCCTCTTCCTCACTGCAGACATTAATTTTATAGAAAGAAACAGGGTTTGTTCATCTGAAGTTTCAGAATACTGTGTGTCTTTCCCGAATGCCGTATTTTTATGGGTAAATCATACTGTAAGCCATGAGGTGGTATAGGTCAACTATGAGGAAATCAGAAAACTTGAAATCAGAAAAACTTAGAGCTTGGTTCTGCCACTTGATAAGTGTACAATATTAGAAAAACCACTTCACCTGCTGAAAACCATGGTTCCTTATCTGCAAACCAGCTCTATAAATATTTGCTCAGTTGTTGTGTCTCATGAAGTAATGTATCTTAGAAGGCTTGGAACATAGTAATGAGTCCATATGTATCAGTCGAACTGAGTAGTATCAGGAGACACACTTGGATACACAGGAATTTCAGTACATGCTGTTTTGCCTTGCTCTTTGGATGTTCATGTGCATGACAAGGCTGGTCACTCCTCAAGGATAATGGCCTTGTTTCTAGAATCTAGATCCTCTAACCCTCATTATACTGGACACAATGTTGTGTTTAATGTAGGTGGTCAGTAAATAGTTTTTAATTGTTTGGGGGCTTACTAATGAAATGATATGACATACATACACACCAATTTGCTTGCCAGATACCTCAACACCTTCAAAGAGTAATTTTTTCAAATAAAAATATTGTGGTCTACAGAGAAGAGTCAATTGGAAGTGTCAACAGTTTCAAATTAAAATATGTAACCTGCAACTTTGAAAAAGATTGCAGGCAATTTGTTGAAACATTTTAAAAATAAGATGATATTTTTTAAATGTTAAATATAAATTCTAGTGACCTAGTTTGGAGACAGATATAGCTAAGAAAATGTTTAAACTACCTCAATAAATGCCAAAAAACTACCTCAAAAGACAGTTATTTGGGGGAAGCTGGATTGGCTCAGTGGGTTGAGAGCTCACCTTGCAGCCCCGTGGTCTAAGGATCAAGTCCCAGCCCCAGCCCGTGAGGACCCACGTGCTGACCTGGGGTGTGCTCCCAGTTTGGTTCTCACCAGGGCAAGTTTCCCATGTGGGAGGCCCCCGGCTCACGGGGCCATGCTTCCCATTCAGGAGGCCCTCAGCCAGTTTTCTGCCATGCGCAGCCCCTCCCATCTGTGTGGAATGAAACTATGCTGAAAACTGATGACGTACAACTATGGAGACTGCTCTGGGCCCTCCTCCTTCTCTCTGTCTCTGTCTCTGTCTCTCTCTCTGTCAGAGCAATATAATAAATCTTTAAGAAAAAAAGATAGCTTTTGGAAAATAACTATCGTAAAGGTCCACCAATATAATAATTTATCAGTTAGTCAATAAATATTCCAATATTATAATTTAAATTTTTTTAATTTTACAGAAATGAATGACAGAGAACGGAGAGTTATTATCTGGTTTATGGCTCCTCAGAATGGCTATTAAACAGACATACCCTACAGCTTGTACCATGCAGTCAAAATGTCTGAGGTGGCCTGACTCCTTAACATCCCCCCACACACTGAATGAAGCTAACAGGTTTTCCTCTGAACATCATTGATGATCCTCAAAAAGTATGGTAAAGATGCAATATTAGATACCATAAATTATTGTCCCTTTAAAACCAAATATTGATAGTTAAATACCTAGTTAATAAGGCTTCCAGGACAATTAGAGGCTCTATTCGGTACACAGATATTCTTTCTTACTTTGCTTCTTCAATGTTTGAAATTCCCTGAACAGGGAACAAAACCTTTCATTCCACATCTGAATTGGAATAAAATGGCCAAATTCATGGAGGTCACAGAATGGCTGGCATTCACACTCAGTGGTCATGACCAACCTCTTCAAGAGAAGTAAAGAATCACACAGGAAAGAATGATCCATTTACATATACACTGACACTACACTAAGGAAACAATGTATCTAAGCAATTCTTATTTTTTTTATACTTTTAAGCCCACTTTAGAAAACTAGAAATTTTGGCAACATTCTTGAAGGAATTAAAAATACTCAAGGGGGATGCCAGGATGGTTCAGCGGGTTGAGCACTCATCTTGCAGCCCCAGGGTCCAAGGATCAAATCCCGACCCCAGCCCATTCGGACCTACATGCTGAACTGGGGTGTGCCTCCAGTTCATTTCTCACTGGGGTGAACTTCCTATTGTGGGAGGTCCCCAGCCAGTTCCTGCCCTTTGCAGCCCCATGCCCACCTGTGGAATAAAACTATGTAGAAAACTAACGACATGCAACTATGGAGACTGCTCTGAGCCCTCCCCCTTTTCTCTCTCTCTCTCTCTCTCTCTCTCTCTCTCTCTCTCTCTCTCTCTCTGTCAAAAACCATAAAAACAACTCTAAAAAAATTGGTAAAAAAATACTCAAGAGAAATGTGAATTAGGAGGAGCAAGATGGCGGCATGAGAGGAGAACCCAGACACCTACCTGGGAAGGGACTTACGAACAAAAAGGAACCCACAGGGGAAACCCTGAGAAGCACCCTCAACTGAGAGAACCACACAACGCAGAACAACACACAAAGGTTAGAGGAAAAAGGGGAGAGCAGGAGAGGGAGGGAGGAGGAGCAGTTTGGGGACAGGAACGGAGCGCGGAGCGCGGCCCGGGGCTGGCAAACACAAAGGGGGGTTGGGGGACTACAGCCAAAGTGGAGCTAGACCCAGGGCGGGCTGGAAGCCGAGACCTAGGGAGCGTGGAAGCCCCACAGGAATGTGGACAATTTAACATCCCAACTCAAGGGGCGACACGCGGTGCCCTAATC
>PVKE010003796.1:0-27830 GCA_004027555.1 Craseonycteris thonglongyai
CCCTGGCAGCCTTGAGGATTTTTTCTTTGTCATTGATTTTTGTCATCTTCAGAACAATGTGCCTTGGAGAAGATCTGCTAGGGTCTAGGTAGTTAGGGCTTCTGCTTTCCTCTTGGATTTGGGGCTGTAATTCCTTCCACAGGTTAGGGAAATTCTCATCCACTATTTGTTTTAGTAGACTCTGAGAAGATTTCATCTCACTTCCTTCTGCTACCCCTATAATTCTAATATTGTTCTTTCTGATGGAGTCAGAAAGTTCTTGTAGGGCTCTTTCATTTCGCTTGATTTTCCTTTCCCTTTCTTCTTCCCTCTGTGACATTTCCATGTTTGTATCTTCAATTTCACTCATCCTTTCCTCTAGCTGGTCAGCCCTGTTTCCTATGTTGCTCAGTTCTTTTTTCAGCTCTCCCATGATGCCTTTCATTTCAAGGAGTTCCTTTTGGTTGAGAAGACATTTTAGAAATAGTAAGTTCAAATGTATCATCTTAGTAGAGACCATTCATAAGGAAAGAAAAAGAGTTAATTAGAGAAAGTGTATTATATTGTATATAACTATATTTTAAAAAGTCACCAGGCTTCTAGCATGATGATTAGTTGAAGCAAGTCTAATTTCCTAAAAGAGAAATCAGAAAAGGTTTGAAAACACAAATCACTGATTATTTTTATCAGGAATGTTGATTAATTCCCAGAAAAAAAATTAATAAATTATGTAGTATAAGTCATTTTTTTCTCAGGTCAGGTATGAAATAATTTTCTTTCTCATCATTAGAATCTTACTCAAATTCTCCAAAGGCCATAAATTATCTACTAAATTAAGAACAGATTTTTTGGCTTGAAATTTAAATTGCAATCTGGTATGATCTCAAATTAATGGTTAGCCTTTTGCTATTTTATTATATGGATAGTTATTACAGTGTAAACTTTATTTTTTCTAATTTTGTAGTCACAACCATAAGTTTCTCTGTACTTTCTCATATTCGATTACTTATGTAATATACCTGTTATCTTTTCTATGGGAATTTTCCAAAATCTCTTCTATTGGTCCTGACCTCACCATTATTTTAATGTCTCTGGAGATTTATTTGCTTCAATAATGGCAGCTGCCTTTTTCTTCCCTGTTTTTGTTTGTTTGTTTTTACAGATAATGGTGAACACAGGTAAATATATGAGATGATTTGTTGAGATTGTATTATAATACATGATAAAAACCTACATTTAGGGCTGCCACGTAGTTCACTATGTACTTTCTGTATCTCCAAACAGATTAACTTTTTAAAAGTACCCATATTTTCCGGTGTATAAGACGACCGGGCGTATAAGACAACCCCCTAATTTTACAGTTAAAACATAGGTTTAGGCCTATATTCGCTGTATAAGACTACCCCCCACTTCCGAGGCTATAGTCTTATACAGCGAATATAGACCTAAACCTATGTTTTAACTGTAAAATTAGGTGGTCGTCTTATACACCGGAAAATACAGTAGACCTTGAAAATAAAAAGATAAAGCTTGATTCTTAGAATTATTTGGGGGACCATATGTCACTATTTCAGCAGCTATTCGCATAAGTACTTAATCTCACTGAACTTTGGTTCCACCTTCTTGAAATAGAGCTAAATATACATATAGATAAATAGATACATATTTACATATTTTTTTTCATGATAGAAGAAAAAAAATCAATGTACTAAAGGGCAGATAGAAATAACTTGAAGTGTTAGTTTATTGGACACCTCTGGGAAACTTGAGGACAATGGGCACTGAGCAACACTGATGAAATCCTCCCAGGAGAAAGGAACAGATGCATCTAAGACTATTGAGAATAAAAACAACAAAAATGCTTCTATGTGGTTTTTCTCTTTAATTTTCCAGGCAGGCTCCTGATGAGTTGGAGAATTCCAGAGGTACAAATAATAAAATTTGTGAGAGGCCTTTCTCACCTCAAATGAAAGGATTTCAGAGCATTTTTTGCTGACTCACAGAATTGGTGCTAGCTTTAGGCATTTCAGGTTTTATCCTAATTAATCCTCTTAACCTCAGAGCTTTGTCCATAAGTAATACACTAAATGTACTGTGTGTGCACTATAGAGGCAAAGCCAAGAATGGCAGTGGCAGAACTTGAGGAAATAAGGACAGAACAAGTTTGAAGAGTGAACTTTTTCATAGGGAAAGACCTATATTCTGCAATTCACTCCTTTAACTAATGGTGTAGATAGTAAGTACATTATTTCAAAGCAAATTTATTGTGAGTCTTTGCTGTAAAATTGTACAATCTGTGAAGTACTTTCCCAGTCTAAGAATATACAGAAGTAGAATTATTGAATTATAAGAACTTGAGCTAGAAAAGCATATTTACTCAATGTACAATTACTGAGCAACTGCTATGTACCAGAAACACATTTGCAGGCTTAGTGATTTACCAAATATGGAAGTTGGAGGGTACAAGGGGAAAGGGAGGAGTTCATTTGGTGAGAGAAGCTGCTGACATTAGACACGTAGGATACACACACACACACACACAGTTTATGCATATGTATCTTCTGAGTGCTTTATCTTTTTAGAAATAAAATAAGGTGACAAATAACAGTACATGGAACACAAAAACAGAATACATACGGTACACAATCAGAGTTGTAGGTGGGGAAAAGGGGAGTCTAAAGAGGCTCCCTGAACAGTTATCTTTATTGAGTTTTAAAAGAGGGAAAATTTACCATAATGAAGAAAATGAAGAAAGGTATACCATAGAAAATAATGAGCAAATAAAGAGAAGTGTAAATAAATTGGCATGTGGGAAAACTATTATAAGCTGTTTTGAATGGTTGAGCCATAAAATGATGGATGTGAAATTATAGGAGATGGATCTGAAACGGAGGAATGAATTACATGGATGAAACAAATGCTATGACTAAAAGCTTGGTTTTCACTTTTGCAAAAATTAAGTGTCTGCCAAAGGGTTTCATGAGGTCAGGAAATGGAGAGCATTGCTGGTTATAACAATTACTGTGATCCTAATGGGATGGTTAGATTTGAGGACTATATATGACAGATGAGTTAGTGAGGCTGTCGTTTCAGTCAACAGGAGATCTAGTGAAGAAGAGCTGAACTAGGCCAATAAAATTGAGGTTTTGAAAAGAATTCTGACTTAATAATTATATAGGATTCAAAAGGCAACTAACTGAATTGATGAGGGGGGTACAGGCAGAGTGGGGGAGGCAAGAATGACTCACTGTTACCTTGTTTAGGTGCTTGGGTAAATGGGAATTAGGTGTACTACAGTGGGAAATATAAGAGTGATGGCAAATTCGGTGAAAGAGGTGATTACTTATGTTTGTACTTGGTGAGTTGAAAGGTGCCTATAGTTGATACAGTATGAGATACATAAAAAATAACATCTATAAAGTGAGGGGAAGAAGTAAGAGATAAATGTAATAATTTGATCATTTTATTTCTTTAAGCAGTAAACAAGTGGCATAATCAAGGATGGAAGTATAAAATTCAAATACTTCATTTTATCATTAGCATAGGTAGCAATCAGCATTTTGGTTATCACAAAGAACAATGTACTCTGGGTTAAAATATAGAAAATACATAGTTCTGCTCTTAAACAACTCAGGATCAAGACAGACAATATTCATACAATGGGGTCAATTAGATATCTTAGGAGAAATCAATAAGGCTATTGTTAAAGAAATCATGTAGGCATACTTATTTTCTGTCGTCAAAAAGGCGAAGACCATTGAAGTTCTGGTGCTTGATTTCGGTTCCAAAACTGCTAATATTTTATGTTTTTGGTTTTAATTTGGATGTTTATTTTATGAAGATTCTTTTAGTGTTTTCAATGTTTCATCCTAGAGTATGCCTTTGTTACTGAGTTAATAGCACAAACTTCAAAAACATCTTCTGAGTTTAAGACACTTAAGTGAAGTAGAAGCCTTTATTGTTAATAGGGGCATATTTTACATAGCCTAGTCACTGATAAACATAATACTATAACTTCCTCCCTCTTTTCTCCTAACCTTTGTATATAAAGTGTATCTAATAGAGTGATATCAAATATCTGTGTTGTGATATATTTGCCCACTGAGCAGCATTTGAGTTTAGTTTTTATTTTTTTAATTATTATTTCTGATTGGTTTTTAAAAAATTACTCAGATAAATACAATGATTAAAACAAACAACAACAACAAAACCTTAAAAACATACCCATCAGTATGAAAAGAGGCAGAAGGAACCCAGGCTTTGCAGTGAGAAGAATTGTTTATAGAAGTTGTCTTTATTAATTATTAACTATAAATATGGGCGGTTGTCAAATTTCACTTTTGTCATGTTTAAAGTGGGTTTATTTTAAGGATTGAATTACATCATCATTTCATCAGTTATACTTCTTTCAAATATGGGTAACAGAAAGTTTTACAGGTTTATATATCAAGAAGTCCGGGGTTGTTTAATTCATCAGTTAATAAATACTAACAAAAATACATATATATTATTTTCTTCGCCATTTTTTTTTTTAATATTTATTTATCTATCTATTTATTTATTTATTTTTGACAGAGAGAGAGAGAGAGAGAGAGAGAGAGAGAGAGAGAGAGATACACAGAGACAGAGAGAGAACTGAACTGGGGGAGCTCCCAGTTCAGCACATGGTTCCGCACGGGCCGGGGCCGGGATTCGATCCTTGGTCCCCGGGGCTGCAAAGTGAGCGCCTAACCCACTGAGCCATCCCGGCTTCCCCTTTCTTCGCCATTTTGATATGACAGCTTTTCTTTTTGTTGCCAGATGGCCACAGCAGTTCTAGAAGTCACATCCAAACAGAAAAACTTTCCATTGAAAGAAGAAAGATTCTCTCTTTGGTGTTTCCCTTTGAGCAATAAAGCCTTTCTCAGAAACCTTCCCCCATTACACTTCCCTACTTCTCATTGACCATAACAGGGTGTCTTGTCTCTAAACCAATTACTGACAAGAGAAATGATTGGGTAATTATCAGGATTAAACTCTGAGCTGAGAACCACTTCACTGTCCTGCTGGTTAGATGCCTGGTTCTTGGTTCTTTTAGCAAGACTGTTGTTAATAAGTACTGGTGAGACAACTAGTTATATCTACTACTTGTGATTTTCAAACTGTGATTGCTAGACCAGTAACATTCTTTTGTTCTACATCAGACCTACTGAACCAGAAATGCTGTGGGTGGCACCCAGCTATCTGTGTTTTAATGGACCCTTCAGGTGATTCTGATGCAAGGTAAAGTTGAAAAACTACTGTCTCACAATCAAGTTTACTGAGGATGTAATTTACTATTTGCTCAGAGATGTGGTTTGCACATCTCCCGAGGACACAATACATATAAAATGCAAAGAAAGTAACCCCCAACTAAGAAGTTTGACTACACACCTAGATATTTCACTACTGTGCTCTACTACTTCCAACATGTGTAAAGCACTGGAAAAATTACCTTCATTTAGTAAGTAATCGATTAATGATTATTTACTTTTATCCTTGATATTTTGCATCAGATATTGTGATGGTCACTTTCTGATGGGTTATCATATTTTGGAATTTAAATTGGAGGTTTCTCACATCAAGAATATAAGTCACTTTCATTTGCACACACACACACACACACAGTAATTTATCTCATGAACACTTAGTATCTAAAATAAATAAAAGTTATTTTTTTTATAACCTTGAATGCCTATTCTTCAAGAACTACCTCACTCTTGACATTAATTTTAAATAATTTATAATTTGCTCCTGTCAAAAAATCATACTCAGATAATTCATTCATTTATTCATTGAATTTTTCTCTATAATCAAAATTCTTTGTCCTGTTTCTGTATCATATATCAGAAAACCCAAATGGTGTACACCCAAATGTTAGTACTTTAACTCTCAAGAAAATGTTGATGTTGTATTAAAATAGTCATTGCTTCTTCAGTTAACACTATTTGTGAAGACTGTTGTTCATTGTGTTAATAACAAAAATATAAATACCCAAGTCATACATTTATTCCTTAGTACACAGTGACAAGGAGGAAAACTCTCTCAATTAAAATTTCTAGGTGCACAGCTATATTTTATAGACAATATGAATTATATAACTCATTACTTCATTTTTGCCTGGACTACAAGAGATCAGTTTTATACAGAATTTCTTGTTGCAACTTAACTCTAGATGTTTTTATGTAATTATGCTTATATAATCTCCAGCTTTCATTCTATGGCTCCTGATATATTGGCCTTGTTTTAAAAGTGTATTGCACCCTTGCCTCTTTTTAAAGCTACCATGAATTCTTGTTTGTTTGTTTTAAGTAGGAGAGTTATGAAAGTAAACTTCTTCTTCCATCCATTCATACATCTTTACTTCCAGTGCTTTCTTTTATCTATCCATCCATTGCTCAGTCATCTACCCATCTTTTCATCATTCATTCCTTATTTTTCAAATGTCTTTCTACTCATAACCAAATATAAGCAGATTACACAATCAAAGTTCATTCATAACTATGAATATACCCATGAATTATCTAGAAAGTGTCTATATTAGAAATATACCATTTCTTCATTTTACAACAGAAATTTAGCTCCTTTTTTTTGGCTGACATTTCTCAATTCTAGCTTATATTGAGACACATGTTTCTGGATTACTGTATTAATTTAAAAATATTGGCATAGTTATAAATCTTGATTTACTTTAGTAGACTTCTTAAAATAGTGTCTGTAAACCAAAGTACGTAAATTGAGCTTACAAAAGAAAAAAGAAAAAAAAAGAAATCAGAGGGTAAATATTTATGAAAGGAATTACTTTAGTTGCCTTAAATAATGAGTTTTCTACTGCATTTAAGGTATGAGCTGACTTCATTCTTTCGAAATTCAGTATAACACAATCATTGAAGAAATTCACAATCAATTTCTGTTCAACTTTCTAGAAAAATTTTCAGTGCATGCATTAAATATGTTTATATATTTATAAACATGTTATAAACTATGTTAAAGTGGGTTCTCTGAAGCTTTTAAGATGTTGATTGGAATAGTAGAAAGTTTCAAGATAAATGAATGTCATATATATGAAAAATGAATTTATTATTTAAAAATATTACACTATACACCTTGTACATAGGAAGCTCTTACAAACTATGATGTATTCAACTAGTATAAGGAAACTAAAATCACACTATCATTGAGATTGAGTCTGTACTCTTTTGCAATAATATTATAACTCACAACAAATAAAGTTCTATTAGAATAAAAGTACCAAGTTGGAACTGAAATTCTGGACATTCTTGACATATATTCCAATAAGTATAATTTTAGCAGATGTAGAATCCCATAACCCTCATTGGATTAACATAATTATTATGGCAAATATATCTATAGTTTCTCAAAGCACAACTAAAAATATTTATTTTCTTGTTTAGGTAGTCATCTATATTCATACTAAAGTGGATATATGTTGACTAACAAAGCTGAGAATCCAATATAAAATTTGCAACAATGCAGGAGATTTTCAGGTGTCAAAGAGGACTTTTTCAAAGTTTCACAACTCATATTGGTGAAATATACACAGAAAAACTACATAGATGATACCCATTTCACTCCTCCAGCACACAATTCAATGTCCCACAGAGGGTAGGTTCTCAACAAATATTATTTAATTGCAAATATTGGAACAGTGCTGTACAAGAGAATGTTGTGCAGTGATGAAAATGAGTTATATCTATACTAAAAAGGTAGCCGTATGTAGTGAGAGTAAAATAACTGAGGAAGTGAAATTTTAATTGTATTTAATTTATATTTATTTAATGTAAACTTAAATAGCTTATTTCTAGTGGTTTCTATAATGGACAACAGAGCTTTAGAAAGGAAAGTATAAGCAACTCAAAGATACACACCTTGAAAATTCAAAACAAATTCATTTGTTGCTATTTGCATTTGGTTTTAGGTTTTCTTTCCATATCCTTGTTGTCAATTTTCTCTTATTTTACTGAAATTGGATAATCTTACTATGTTTATAAAAGTTAAAAATATACAAAATATATTATCAGAGATAAATCTTTTAATATTCCCTCCATTATATTCTCATCATCCATTATAAACAATGTTTCTTTATTCCTTCATTTATCTTTCTTGTAAGTCATGTTTGTGTGTGTGTGTGTGTGTGTGAGAGAGAGAGAGAGAGAGAGAGAGGAAAGGAGAGAGAGAGAGAGAAAGAGAGAGAGAGAGAATAAACAGGTTAAAATATGCTTTATCATTTCCACTTCAGTCTTTCACAAAAGGTCCTATGTTTTGCTATCGTATGCGAAGTAGTAAGTTAATACTGACATTTCCAATGCAATCTCATGTCATTACATAGTAGTACCTTTCTTGTTCCTTGATGAGAGCCGTGGCTTTCAAAAATAACTATACATTTAGTTATTGTGTTGATGCTACAGCATGCACAAATAACCCTGGGGTAGTCTTACACTGTTTTTCTGACTCAGTTTCTTTAGTCCCATATCTTGCTCTTTTGGACTCAGCTTTTGTTTTAAGAATCTATTGATGAGTATCCTCCAAATGAAAAGTTCATGGAACATAAACATTTTGTGTACTTGCATGTCCAAAAGAATCTTTGTATCACTATTCACTTAAAGAATTGGCTGAGTATTGAATTTCAAGTTTAGAATAACTTCTTCTTAGAATCTAAACCCATTTCTTTATCTTTTTCCCTTTAATATCAAGTGATATTCATTAAAACTCTAATACAAATCTGATTTTAATATTTTATAGTTGATCTTTTCTCTTTTGAAGATTTAATTTTCCTTAGCCTCAGTGTTCTGTAATGTTTGAGCATATGCCTCTGGATTGTTATTCTTGCATGAAGCAGTAGAATTATAGTGCTGGTGGGTACAGGCTGTATTTCAGAACTTAGTTTCAGTTCTGATTCTGTTCCCTACCTCTTTCCTGATGAAACAAAGATGACTTGATAGAGTTTCAGTTTTCAAGAGCTCTCTGTCTGGTTTTTGGAAGTGACTGAGTACAGGAAAAGACATAGTGTTAGAGACATAGGATCTTTGACACATATAATTCTAAAGTGTTAAAATGTTCAACAGACAAGATTACCTAGTACAGCTGGAGGCATAGGTGCAGGTGGCGATCAGGGAAAGTTTCACAGAGTAACTGACATATAAATTGGTTGAAAGTTACCAGGTAGACAGTATCAGGAACAGGGCTTTACTCATATGTAATCAGAGACAGCTGGGCAGAGTGAGTTGGAATTTGGCTAGAATCAAGTCTTAGTTCTCACCTAAGAAGTCCCCAGCAACATGTTAAGGACCACCACAATACTACAGGTGAAATATATGTTTCTTCTGTTAGAAGCCCTCCCGCATTATGTATACACCTCAGCATCTTTAAAGATTTCCATCCTGTATCCTTCTTTCCCTGTTTGACCTGAGATGCCCGCTGCACACTGGATTGTGTTTTGCCAGAGCTATAGACCTTGGAGAGCTCCTTTCCCTCTCTCTTTTTTTTTCTTTTTCTTTTTCTTTTTCCCTGTTTTGTGCTTTTCTTAATGGTAGAAACTGGAGAGGTTAAAGAATGATCTTAAGTGATAGATAGGGTGGTGGGAAATTCTAAAAGATGAAAATTTAACAGTTAAAATTTAAGAATGACAAGAGAGTAGATAAAAATAAAAGTCATTTGGAGACTAAATAGCCAACTGTAGATAGATGATGATAGATGGATGATGAATGATAGATAAATGATAGATATGCTATCTATATATGATAAATATAAATATATATTAAAATAAAGTAGAAGAGGAAAATATACCCACCAGAAAGGCTATAATGTAAAAGATAGAATAATGTCAAATGTTAGTGAGGTGTAGACCAACTAGAACATTTGGGCATTGTTGATAGGAATGAAATTTGTTTCAACAACTTTGGAAACTGCCAGAATGTAATAACATGACACATGTGTATACTCTATAACCCAGAAATTCCACTAACAGATATATTATCTGAAAACATGTATATAAATTCCCTGAAAGTATGTACATACATTCTTAGCACTAAAAGACATGTACTCAGATGTTCATAGCATCACTATATATAAAATAGTCCCAAATTGGAAATTATCCAAATGCCCATTAACCATGGAATAGATAAATAAGTTGTGATATAATTGTACAATGGGACACTATACAGTAATAAGAATGAATAATCTAAAACTACATACAGCATTGTGGGACAAACTCTGTAAATTTAATGGTGAATGCAACTTGATACAAAAAAATACATATCTAGTATGATTCTATTTGAATGACCCAAAACAAGTAAAACCAATGTATTATCTAAGAATTTTACAGTCTCTTAGTGTAGTAGTTTCTATTGTGGAGCAAATTATTCCAAAACCTAGCAAGTTAAAACAGCAAATATTTAATTATCTTTCACATGTGCTTAGAGTTAGAAATCCAGGAGTGGATTAGCTGGGTAGTTCTGCCCGAGTCTCTCATGAAATTGCAGTCAAGGGTGTCATCTGAGCTGCAATTCTCTGAAGGCTTGAATGAAATAGAGGATCGACATCTAAATTCACTCATACAGCAGTTGACCCAAGGCCTCACATCCTTTCTAGTTTTTGGCTAGCAGCCTCAGTTTCTTGTCATGCAGGCCTCTCCTTAGGGCTGTTCACTACATAACAGATGAAGTTCTCTGCACAATAAAGACATGTGTGGAATGATCAAGATGGTATCCTTGATGTTTTCTTAACATAGTCTAAGAGATAATATACCATCACTTATGCTACATTCTACAGGACACACAGATCTGGTGCACTGTGGGAAAGAGGTGCACAAAGATGTGAACACCAGGAGAGTCTTTGGGGGCCCTGTGGAGGGTTGGCTATCACATCTGCTAAAAATTTAAATTCATGGATTTTTGAGAAGTTTGATAGTATAGGAATTAGCATTGATAATTAAAATATTTGAGAATTTGTACTAAGAAATACAAAGAAAACTAACCTAAAATAATTTTTTTTTTTAAAGAGGTAATTTGTTAACTTCATTAACAGTGGTGCTTAAGGGAGCAAAGGTCATTATTGAACTTCACTTGGTCTGCAGCTAACATTAAGTACTTAAATAGTCATACTTATTTCACCAATTATTGTGACATAAACAAATTTGTAAATTATGTGAGGGAAACTATGAAAGAGCTATATATTTATATAATATTAAAAAATTATTGACAAGTGTCTAAAACATTTAAATCAAGGAATATTATTTATTAATAATAACATATTATTTAGAAACATCAAGATTTAAAAATTTTTGTTTCAGGCAAAAGAGCTAATTCTCACCAGTCATTGAATTTTATGATATATATAATCTGTGTTGCATCAAACATAATTCTCATGCATATCCTAGATATTAAAAAATGTGAACCATGATAATAAATGTTTTTTTCAATAATTTTTTCTTAATAAATGGAGGGTTTGAGACATTTGTAGAATTCATGCATATGCTTAATTGTACTTTCTGCCCTTATTTCTTCCCACTTACTTAGCATAATGAAACAAAAATGATGACAGCATTATATAAACTTTCAAAGACAAATTTCTCTATTGTTAAATTTTTTAAAGTTAATAGTATAATTAGAAATATGTTAACCTGCATTTAATTTATTATAGAAAACATTATTTGGTGACAGAATTTGAGATGATTACCTGTAATGAGTCTGAATTCTTTTCTGACCTATTTAATCCAATAATTATGCACCCTCACCAACTTTCAAATGTACATAATAAATTCAGCAAGGATTAAGAAGGGATAAAATATTCTTGGGTAACTACCAAGAGAAACTCAAGGCCTAGGAGAAGTTGGCTCTATAGCGTTGTTAACCCCATTGCCACACAATTAATTCCCAAGAAACACTGAAATTCAGAAGCCTCAAGGATTTTACTTATCAAAATGCAACAGTGTGACTTTTGGTTCAGAAAACAGGTTCTGAAGTCTCAATTACTGGCCCACCAGTTTTTAGCTGTGTGACGTCAATTTTCTTACCTGTAAAATCAGGATAGAAGCATTTCCTGCCTCACAGGGCAGCTATGAGGATTAAATGAGATAATGCATTAAAATGGTTAGCACGGTGCCAAAATGAATGAGCACTCAATGAATATTAGCTGTTGTTCTTTACATTCTGAATAGTCAATGGACAAGATACAGATGTCTGAAGAATTCAGAACTGACTGAATTGGCAGTGTAAAATAGATAAGTTACTTTAAATTTGAAGCTGACTGTATTGACCTGAAGGCTACCTTTGTTTAATAAATCTACATACCACAGTTCAGAACAGTTTATCCTACCTGGCACTTTGATTGATTAGATTGCATTTGTTAAGGTATTCCTTTTTTTGATCAATGGTTGTACAACACAATAGTATATTGTGTGTGAACCTTATTTTCTTGAAACTTAAGTAGATCATGGATTCAAGACAGGTTTGTGAATTTGTTAGTCCTTCTAAATTACCATTAATTGGCTACTTAATTATATTCCCTTTGTATTTTCTTGAGAGCATTACAAAAATTTACTCCTAGTGTCAGCCAAGCAACCATATGTCCATAATATGAGTAAAGCACATCCACAGCTGATGTTTAAGCTAATGGAATAAGAAATGTATTACATATCAGCTTTGAATAGCTAATTTATGCCATTAGAGTGCAAAAGTAGTAGTTTCCATCTGTACTTCAGAAATTAAACATTTGCTTCTCAACCATTTTATTTTAATTGGAGCAAATATTAGTTTATTAGTAAAAGGCCCCCAGAGGAGTTAAAATGAAATCATGTTACAGTCAGGAAAAGGCAATGTAATATTGGCCTTAAAATACCTTAATCTTTCTTACATTATCTCACATGACAGTGAAAACTAAACCTTTACATGATTTTTTTTCTTTTGGGGGGTGGTGAGGGGGGAGCCTAAGATGCACCTAGAAAGATATTCAGAGCAGTTTCACTGTTGTAGAGACTGTTAGTAACAGATTGAAGGTATCAATAGAGAGAATTATATTATTATCATGTGGCATACTTGTTTGGTAGGTGAGAAAACCTTTTTTTTTTCTTAGTGGAGAAGATTATGAATAAAGTTATGTTGACAATAGACCATGGCAGGTTTTCAGACTACATCTCTGTGTATTTAGCTATGTCTTTAGGGTTAATAGCAGATGTCTAAATGGCTGGGAGACACTTTGTACATTTTTTTGGCATAACAATTTTGGTGAGGGTTTTGCTGTTCACCCTTAGTACCAGAAGGAAATGTCTAATAACTAGACACATTTTCATAAGTGCTACCTCCTCTATCAACACTATAAAAAGTAAAGATTTACTCATTAAATATGTTGAATATTGTATAAGCCCACATAAGTGTATTTTTGGAGATTCCTGAGTATGAACAAAGCTAAATTACATTGAAAAGCAAGCGGTACATGTTGCATTGTACCTACATTTTTTTGTCAGATTATATATTATATAATATAATATTACACATTAAATTAATTACTATGTTATATTAATTATATTACTAAATTGATATTTTTCATTCATTCAATTACTCAATTTATTCCATAGCTTATCTGCTATGTGCCTGATCAGGCACTTGGGCTACAAAAAGAAAAAAGTTTCAAGGAACCATTGAAAAATTTGAAACATCGTAGTGGCATAACTCATTCATTAAACAACTTTTTGAGCATCTATTATATGGCAAATATTTTTTAACTTAGTGCTAAGAGTATTTTGTCAATCAAGTTATATTTAAATTGAACCTGAAAAACGAGAAGAAGGACTATAGTGAGAAATCAAGCACAGGATAACGATGGCTAGAGAGGCCGTTGGGGTTAGCTCGGCAATGGATTTAAAGGATATTTATATTGTAGAAAAGATTGCATTTAGTGGACATTAAAATCTAGAGAGCTTAAAGAAGAGTTGTCAAAAAAGACACCTGGGATTATTTTTCAGGGGTGACTGGGCACCAGGATAGAAAATAATAGAAGATAATTAGATTTTCCAAGTAGGAAAAAAATGTGTTTAGGTTCAGATAAGACAACTTTGAGATATTATGAAAAATTAAAATAGACGTTGAATATATAGTTCTGGAATTCAGGAAAAGAAGATCAAGTTTAGAGATATAGTTTGGGAGTCACATCTATATTAATGAAAATTGTGGTTTGAGACTTATTTCTTCTAGGCAAAATGGTGTAAGTTAGCTTCCTGCTTGGCTTTGTTATCCCACCTACTGAAAGTAAGACAGTGTTTGATGGAATCTAACTGTAGAGTAGTAGTATCCATTTGAAGTTTCTGGGATGATAGAAATGTTCCATATCTCTACTCTGAAAACAGTAGTCAGTAGCCACATGAGTCTATTGAGCACTTGAAATATAAGTGTGATTGAGGAACTGCATTTTAATTTTCATATAACTTTAACACATTGAGTACGGTGGGGTTTAAATCCCTCATACCCCTCTGTTCTGGCAGGTGTTTAAATGAGACCACGTTGAAATGAACTCTTCTCTTTAAAATACTATTGCTTCCATATTATTTATAACTTTTCAATGAAATTTTTTGTACTTACGTAAATTTATCCATTGATAATATTTGCTTGTTATGTATCAACCAAACCTAATTAATTAATTAAATCTTGCAAAAAATAAAAGGTCAAGTGTAAAAACTAGAATGCTCGTTACCCGTCCTTAATGCATGGCTCAGAAAAAACAAAGATTCTTGTGATCCGTACGCAATGTGTTAAGAAATGTAATTTTCAATAACCATATATGGCCAGATGCCACTTTTGATTGAATAGTATACCTAGAGAATGGGCAGTGGAGAAGAACACAATCCTGATAGGTATGGTGGCTAAGAAATACAGTATAGATGATACATTTTAGTACGTAGAAGAAAGCGGGGACTACATAAAATATGAGGGCCCATGTATTCCACTAGCATTTCCCCATATCAAGAACATGGCAGGTAGGATTGAAAGAGATCAGACACCATATATGTAGACAGTGATTTAAATGTAGAAAAAACATTTATCGATATTTTTTTATTAATTGTTAACTTTATTGGGGTGACATTGCTTGGTAAAAGTTACATAAGTTCCAGGTATAGAATTCTACATTATGCTGTCTGTGTATTTCATTATGTGTGCACCTTCCAGAGTCAGTTCTCCTTCTATCACCATATATTTAATGCTTCTCCCTTCCTACCCCACTCCCCTCCCCCCTTACCCTCAGTATCAATATTTTTGTACCAGATAAAATACTTCAGTCTTCCAGGTTTAGAATCATTTCTCTAAAAGTTAATCAGTCTTTATTCTTCACATGGGATAATGATTAATAATATATAATGATATGATATGATATGATATAATTTATAATATAATATAATATAATATAATATAATATAATATAATGTAAATGGTGTAATAGTTGAGTGTAGACTGCCTTCTGACAGTCTGAGTTTGATCTTTGTTCTGCAGTATATTAATGAAAAATGATCTTGGACAGGATTCTTGATTTCTCTTGTGTCTTCATCATTCAACTATTAACTCTAGGTTAGTACTTGTGTTGTTTTAAAATTTAATCACAGCAGAAACTAAGAAAGGTGATTTGAATCTAGTTAATGAATTTGAAACTATATTTTATTGAAATAGTGAGATAATATGGACTTTTTTCTTTATTTCTAATTTTAAGTTTTTTGATGTCTTTTAAATTAATATTTTGAAATACTAATTTAGAAAAGAGAAATATATGGATTGACTTTACTGATAGAAGCACTCCTCCACTCATTTAATGTTGTGTTATTTTATGGAAACATTTTATATTCATGGTTATTGGTTTTATTGATGATTTATTGATAGGGAAAATATCTTACCCAAAAAGTTTAGAGTATTTTTATTATTTCTATGGTATAAAATTAATACCTTTAGATTTTTTTCTATTTAGCATCAGAAATGCTTTCTTTCTTTAAATAGCTTTGTGTTTATACTTTCACCTGTTATCCACATCAATTCTTTTTGTAATTTCTTGAGGCTTATGTTGAATAGGATGAAAAATGATTGCATGATCCCAGGTTTGGTAAAAACAAACAAACAAAAAAGGACATAAAAGAGAAAGATAATCTTTTAAAACATTTCTATAAAAATGTCTCTCTTTGTCTTTTATTTTTTTTTACTTTTCAGAAATTCAAGTTTTATTCTGTCAAAATGTTGTTTCTCTAAATTAAAAAAAAATTACAATTCTATTAATCAGATACTCCTTTAAAAATATAATTCTCCATTTCCTGGAAACTCTAGAATCTGAAAATACAAAGACAACAGCCATCTCTTTCTTATTTATTTTAACAGCAATTCCTGACTTTGTAGCACAAGTGAATGTTGCCTTGGAAGCCTTAAATAAAAATTCTACGGATGTGCTTGATGATAATCAATTTGTGGACATCTCAAAAAAGATCTACGAAACAATTCATGATATTAGATGTTCAGTCATGATGATTCGGGTAAGATGCTTTATCTTCCATTGAATTATTGCAATACTCTTCATCATCTGGAATGCCTGGCATGATTACAAGAAAGGTTTTATCTCTATGCTATAGTGTCAATTCTGGAATCTGTTAGAACTTTGGAAATTCATGTGCATCCCAAAGTCAGATATATTTTCACAAGCAATACTTTCACCTATATATTTGGTTATAACTTATGCACACGAGCATATTACTGCTGTGTGTTCAGAAATGATAGGATTTTTTGTATGCTGGATTCATTCAGGTGTCAGACAGCATGATCAGGAGCCAAAGAAAAATATGTAAAGTACTTTCTTTTCTTTAACAGAAAGAAAAGGATCATTATCACTGTACTGAAATTAGTAGGAAAATGTGTTTAAAACAAGGTACTTCTATGGCCAAACCCTTTCATATTAGATCAGAATCATTGAGTATAAGAAATATCAATTGGAGATGCCAAGGACAACACATGCTTGAACTGTCCCAGCCTGGAAGTTGTCTCTTTGCGGGGATATGTGCCATCTTCCTAAGGATGTGAGTGAGCCACTTGTTGTGGGCACACTGCATATACTGAGCCAAGGGTTCTTTGTTTTTACTCAGATGTTAATGTGGAGTAGTTGTTTTTTTTTTTTTTAATGTTATTTAAACAACAGTGGAAATTCTTTGGAAAATGAACAGGTAAAGATATTTGAAGTACCTCATCTTGGATGGGTTTACTTAGAAGCAGACCCTGTGTGGTAAGGATTTGTGTTACCATCCATTTGGAACAAGTGAGACAGAAAGTGAGGCAGGAAAGGGAAGGAAACCAACAAGATATTGTTATTAATATGAGTCATTGTGGACAACTGGGGCTTGATACTGCTGGGGAACTCTAGGCAGTACTACAGAACACACCTCAATATTGTCACCTGAGGCAAACAAAATGTAATTTATCCACTTATTCATCCTTGGTTAAAGGCTACCCCTCTTCAGATGAGTTACCAGAGCATCGTGCCTTAGCCAATCAAGCGCTTATGGCCAAATTAAACAATCCTCAGGCACAGTGGCAGGTGCTTGCAGTAAGAAGAAGTAGGACTGCTGAGTGACATTAAGTATGTGTAGAGTTCAATTTGAAAGCTTCTGGATTTAACTATTAGTGAGACTAAGATAGAACTAGAAATGCTGAGGAGATATGGGCAGAGCGTCAGTATCTGAGAGGACTGAATGCATATGGGTTACACTGAGCAGGCCTTTATAAAGCAGTCATTTAGAGACATTAAAAAAAGCAGTCAACAAAAGTTGAGGAGTCTGGCATGGCAGATGGAAGCTTATGGAACAAATTGTAGAGAAAGAGTAGAGGTGTCAAGATATAGGATCTAGCACTTCAGAGCTTGGGAAAACCTGAAAGCAAGCCAATTATACATATATGAGAGAAACCTCAGGATATGCACTTGTAAGCAGCCGGAAAGTATTTGTTCACGTGTAATTAGGTACTGTGGCGCTGTACCAGCAGTGTGTCTGAACTGCAAAGTGCCTTTACCAAACATGTTTTTCTTCTAACAAGGTTTTCATACCTTTTCTATATGCACTAGTGGGCTGGTGGACTGGTCATAACTCGAAGCTGGAAGGATAGGTACAACCAGGAAAGAAACACATGAAAGTATGAAGACTCATGAATTTTAGAATATAGACTTACCAGAGTGAAACCTCTATATTTCCAGTATCCTGGGTGGATATTTGAGAAGGTTAACCAGCGAAATAGCACAGGTGAACCAAGGTTGGAAATACATTTTTTTTTTTCCTAGAAAATGGATGAAAAAATGTCACTCTTTCCCATTTGGGTATTTCAGTATTAAAATTTCTTTCTTTTTTTTTTTTTAAGATTTATTTTATTGTTTTTGACAGAGACAGAGAGAAAGGGGGAGGGCCCAGGGCAGTCTCCATAGTTGTACATTATCAGTTTTCAACATGGTTTCATTCCACATAGGTGGGCAGTGGTTGCGCAGGGCAGGAACTGGGCTTGGGGCCTTCTGCATGGGGGGCACGCCCCCTTGAGCCAGGGGTGAAATCGGAGGCCTTCCACATGGGAAGCACACACCAGTTCAGCATATGGGTCCACATGTGTTGGGGCCAGAATTCGATCCTCAGTCCCCAGGGCTGCAAAATGAGCTCTTAACCCACTGAGCCATCCCAGCTTCCCCTAAAATTTTTTATTATCAAAATGGCTTACTTATAGCAAGCACACTGAAGTATCTTACCACTATTTCTATAGATCCTTCATATTTAGCAATCCTCTGTAAGGCAGAAGAACAATTTATTGTGATTATTAATAGCCTTAGAGGACAATATTTTTTCTTTATTGTCATCTTCTTTTCAAGGTAAATACTTCAATTTCTTTTAGCCTTTCCTCACAGGAATAATTAATTTTGTGTTGTTTGTCAGTCCTTACTTAACTTTTCAACCAAGTTCTCAAATGGGACTATCAAAAAGCATAATTAGGGCCTGTCCAATGTCAAATAAAGTGGAAGACTTATTCTTATGTTGTTGCTATTAATACAACCAACTGATGTTAGCCTACTTTCTCCCTTCTTAAACACCATGATTATGGGATAGACAATGACTTCCTATTATTTTTATATTTTTACCCTGGTTTTGCCTGCATATTTCTTCTCCATTTTGAGTTGATATGTTTGCTCTTGGTCCTAATTCCTAATCCAATTGAACTTCACTGTGTTTCTAAGTGATTCTTCATATAATTTATCAGGTTGCTTTTAAATTTTGTTGCTGAACATAACAGAATTTGTATCAATTATAAACTTGAGGCTATAATTTTAGTTCCTTTGTGTAGATATTTTATTAATAAAAATATTATTTTATACTGGTCCTTCATCTAACTGCAATCTCTGCTTGATAGTTCCAGTTAAGGACATTAATATTAAGAGCCCTTAGAACCTCACATTCCATCAAGCTGGGCTCATATCTACAAGTGTATGGTTTTGAAGAAATGTTATTTTTAAATTTTGAGGAACAGATAATTTTTCTTCACACACACTGTATGGCCAAAAGAATAAGAATCAATGACCTGGATAAAAGCAGAGCTACTATACTTGAAACCATGGAGGATAGTCCAGAGGTCCATCATCTCTGTCCCTGTACCCTCAGTCTTCTAGGTAGCCTCTATTGGAAACCTCAGCAGAACTGTATAGGGTTTTTTGGAGTATGACCTCTGTCCTTAACATATAATTGGATTATAGAATGAAAATAGAGGTCTAAGTTAGGCACAATTAATGAAAGTCACTCAGTTCTTTTTCCTTTGAGGACTGGCTTTTATCATAGAACATAATAAAATTGATCTGGTATAATAATAGTCTCTTTATAAGGTCACATTTAATACTGACCAGTATCCTTACCTTAACTGCAAAGCATTTGAGGAGTGTATCTAAACAGTATCAACATTAAGAAAATATGTTTATAATTATGCAAGTTTAGGGTGAGATAGACTATGATCTTGAGGATGTTTATATTACAGGATCCTATCCTATGTCTGAATTTTCATGAGTGCTCTTCAGTGCCCTTGAGACAATAAAATACTAACTTAAGAGCAGAGCCTGATAAGTAGTTTTATAAAAATGTGATTATATCTGCCTTTCATATTTATTGTGTTGATAACTATATTAGCAATTATTCAGAATATTTTTTAAAGTTCTAAGATAAATATGGTGACATTTAATATTAGTATCTCTACTGAATTTCTTGTAGAAAATGAGATTATAGAATCTCTTTTTTTGAAAGATTTATTTTTATTGTTTTTGACAGAGAGAGACAGAGAGAAAAGGGGGACAGGTGCCCAGAGCAGTCTCCATAGGTGTATGTCATTAGTTTTCTACACAGTTTCATTCCACAGGTGGGGGATGGGGCTGTGTAAGGCAGGAACAAGGTTGGGGTCTCACCCTGGTGAGAACTGATCTGGGGGCACACTCTAATTCAACATATGGGTCTGCAAGGGCCTGGGCTGGGATTGAATCCTTGAACCCTGGTGCAGCAAGACAAATGCTCAACCCGCTGAGCCATTCCAGCATCCCCTAGAATCTCATTTTTAACCTCATAGAGTAGGGAGTATTACATGTATTTTTATCCATCAAGAAACAAAAGAAAAAGTATACAGTTTACAAAGAGAAAAGCAAAATTGTCTGTCTTTGCAAATATAAGATCAACTAAATTGGAATTTTTACAACAAATTCTCCCACCCTAGGAGAATTGATAAATGAACTTATTGAGATCACAGATTACAAGGTGAATATACAAAAACCCATTTTACAATGGAAGAAAGGAAAAAAATAAAGATAAATGCAAAATTAATTTAATAAGAAATGTACAATAGATACATGCAATGAAACTAAGAGTATATATATATTTTTATTTAGTTTTAACTAGTTAGAAAATATGTTCATTAAAATATATCACAGCATCAAAATAACAAAATGAATTAAGTGATAAATTTAATAAACATGTAAATAATTTCCTCTGAAAATTATAAGATATGATTAAGAAAAATTAAAAAGAAAATACATTGAGAGATTTGTCATATTCCTGGGCTGTGAAGCTCAATATTATTAAGGTATCAATTATACTCAAGTGGATTTATAGATCAAATGCTGTCCCAAACAAATTCTCAGTAGAATCTTCTATGAAAGCTGATAAGCCAAGGTGGTTACGTGGGTGTCCACACTTGTCAAATGGCATGTACATTATGTTGATAAAGTTGACTTAAAAAATAAATAATATTTTACTCAGTTGCCAACACCTTTGAAAACAGGTAATTTTAATTAAATAAAGTCTTACCAAAATATGTCAACTAGGACTAATTAGAAAGGCCTGTATAGGTTACTAAAAATGCTGACAAGAATATTATAAAATTAATATATTTCTACTTTATAATGGGCCACTTGCCAACTATTTCTAAGGTATGGGTACCCTCTTTTGTTGATTTTTATTTCTCATATTTATGAATCATTATGTATTATCTTAGTTCAGGCCCACTAGGACCTGTGAGACAATTTAGTCTACTATCTGTTTTGTGTGGTCTGTGGGCAAAGAATGGTTTTAATATTTTTTAATATTTGGAAAAAAATTGGAAGAAGAATAATATTTTCTGACATATAAAATTATATGAAATTCTAATTTTAGGAATACAGCCACACCTATATATATATTGATGACTCTTTCTTCTACATGGCAAGATTGAGTGATCTTCTAAGAGATTATATGGTTCATAAAGCCTAAAACATTCATTGTCCAGCTCATTACAGAAAAGGTTTAATGACCCTTGTCCTAGGTATTGTATTCTATTCTGGTTTTTACCAAAATCTTGACTAACTCTTCCAATTGATGACCCCTTTCTTTGTTTTTCCTTGTAAATCCAATTGTTCAAAATATTTAAATATTAGAATTGTCTTTCCTTCTAAATTCCTTGAATCATGTAACCACCTAGAGCACCTTCTCCTATTTCCACCTAATTCTCCTATTTCTAATCCAGGGTTTCCAGTTCCTTTTTCTACCTTCCTTTTGCCCTCTAGGGCTTCTATTTTCCTAGGTTCTCTAATTTTCTAACATTTTTATTTCCAGGTCAAACTATCTGTGCTCCTCTCTTTGCAAATTTTATACTTAGGCCCTTTTACTTTGTAAAGAGAGTCCTTTAGTTTCTAGGACTCCCCCTTCTCCAAAGGCTGTAAGGAATTTTATTCATCCCTCTTGCTGTTTTGCAATCATTCATTCAGCAGACAAAATTAAATTTTAACCTAGCCTTTGAAATTTTGAAATTTCATTTTTTTAAAGATTTATTTTTATTGTTTTTGACAGAGAGAGAGAGAGAGAGAGAGAGAGATACAGAGACAGAGAGAAGGAGGAGGACCTGGAACAGTCTCCATAGTTGCACGTCATCAGTTTTTCCACATAGTTTCATTCCACAGGTGGGCGAGGGGCTGCACAGGGCAGGAACTGGGCCAGGGTCTTCACCCTGGTGAGAACCAAACTGGGGGCACTTCCCAGTTCAGCATATGAGTCCACATGGGCTGGGGTCAGGATTCAATCCTCGGTCCCTGGGGCTGCAAAGTGAGTGCTTAACCCACTGAGCCATCCCAGCTTCCCAAAATTTCATTTTTGAGGTTTACAGGAAGTTGAAATTCATCAACTTTATTCAACCATTTTACTTTTTATGTCTTTATGTTACGGTAGTAAAAATGTATCCAAAGATTGTTGGATTACAATAGAGTTTGCATAAAATAACTATTTGATATTTGAGTTCAACATGCAGTGAGTTAGGGTGAGTATATACCTTGGTTTCTTTAGGACAAATTTGGATTATAAATCCATATATAGAAGTATCCAATTAGATGGATACCCTAATTCCTGGACCCTGACTTTACTACCCGAGACCTTTGGTGCATCACTTCTATCCACTAGGTGACATTCTACAGTGCCCAGGCACTAATGATCACAGTTTCTTTATCAAGCCAGTTTTTCTAACCCCAGGGAACGATTTCTCTCCATAGGCCTAACTGCTGTCAAATGTTAGCTTTCATGCTTTGCAGACTCTCTGTTGACTGTGGAGAATCTATTCAGACACCATTTCAAATTTACTAAACATACAAAGACTTAATTCCTTTTCATTTTTCAGCATTAAGCAGATTTTCTGAATTCATCTTAGTCACTCTACTGTTCACTGTCAAAGTAGATGTGCCAGGAAATCCCAGCTAAAACACTCTGTTCTTTTTGGAAGTGATTATGACTCCTTTATAGTATCAGAACCAGTTTATAAAGACAGTTACCAGGGGGCTTTTTAAGGGCACTTAAAAAGCAAAGTAACCTTACCTTTATATGCAAAATTAAATCAGACATTAGTGTGGAGAATTCTGAAGTGAAGCTCTTTCTGGTTTTTGTTGTTGTTTTGTTTTGGGGTTTTTTTTTGTTTTTGTTTTTTATAGATTTTCTTTTTTTAAAGTATTTTTATTTATTTATTTATTTTTGACACAGAGAGAGATACAGAGACAGAGACAGAGAGAGAACTGAACTGGGGGAGCTCCCAGTTTAGCACATGGTTCTGCACGGGCCGGGCCGGGACTCGACCCTCGGTCCCTGGCGCCGCAAAGTGAGTGCTCAACCCACTGAGCCATCCGGCTTCCCCTTGTTTTGTTTTTTGAGAACAGTTTAAGGTGAGGAAAAGCAGAACTGTGCTAACACTGGTCAGCAAGAGCTGAAATTGTATGCTCTCAGTACATTTAATGGCCTTCCTCTTCTGTACACCCTTTAAAGAGATGTTTAATGAAGGGAGCAGAGGTGACTAGAGTTAGAAAGAGTGTTTATTGAGGAACATGTTGGTTAAGCTACAAAGCAGCTCTAGTCAGTGATCTCTGTTGCTCACACTGCGAGAAAGCTGTTCCGCTTGAAGCCATTCCGGGAAGTGCTCCTTCCCCAAAGGGTCAAAGCCACTGGACTGGCAGGAGAGTCCACGGTCAAAAGGGCTTTGATGCAGACTAGTTCCACACACACAGAACTCCACACAAGTGCTCCTCAGAGCCTTTGACTCACAGTAGCTCAGTATAAGACGCCAAGCTTCTCTTTGAAAACACCTTCAGGGGAAATAACTAGAGTTGTGAATGGAAGAATAATATGAGAAAGATAGTTGTGCAGCCTTAAGGACTATTTTTTTTATTGTCGTTGTTGTTTGTTTCTGACAAGTTCATTATTAAATGATTTATATAGTTAAATAGACTTGTATTTAGTAATTACATAAATTAGTACATTTGTATTAAGTATTAAATCTAAAAAATTATCACTTTATATTTTGTTTTAATCCTAAAAAACCTTACAGTATGTTGGTCATTTACCTCAAATAAGATGTTTGGCTGTTTGCCTACATTTCAAAAGTAACTTTGGAAGTTGAATGAGTCTTCTAGAGAAGGTATCTGAAAAAAACAATTTATGAAGTGATGAGTTTCAGGAAACAGACTTTGGTATAATAGAGGGATTTTGAGAATTTTGTATTTCCATTACCTAATGGTGTTTCAAAGGGAGAAATATTCTGAAGTTTGACAACAAAAAATTTGTAAACAAAGTGGTGCACTTGAGGTCACACACTGATAAGGAAATTAACAGGATAAGATCTAAGGTCTGTGGACACTTGGGTCAGGGCATTTTCTTTCACTCAGGAGAAGGAAACAGACTAATGTTTTCACAAAACTGGTGCTTTTCTGCTTTGCTGACTTTCCTGTGTTTATGGGCTAGTTATAAACACCTAAGTCTCAAGAATCTCTTTGGGGGCATTTTGTTGAGGAACACCAACCCTACAACTCTATTTTTCAATCGTTCAGATTCAGACACACAGCCTTCCTGGCTATTCCTCCAATTCCCCAGACGTGCCTACATCACTGGCATCTTTCCAATTATATATGCATTCTCTGAACTTTCCACTGCGTCTCTATGTCTGATCAAGTATTATCTTATATAGCATCCTGCATAGATGCTGTATGGCAAGGGTGTCCAATCTTTTGGCTTCCCTGAGCCACATTGGGAAAAGAAGAATTGTTTTGGGCCACACATAAAACACACTAACAATAATAGCTGATGAGTTAAAAAAATGCAAAACAATCTCATAATGTTTTAAGAGAATTTATGAGTTTGTGTTGCGCCACATTAAAATCTGTCCTGGGTTGCACAAGGCCTGTAAGCCGTAGGTTGGACAAGCTTGGTGTATAGAATCAGATATAAAAATAGCATCTCTTATGTCAGTCACACTGTATCTTCTCACACAAGTTTATGTTTACATAGTATTTATCATGACAAATGACATATTATATACTTACTTGTTCATTTATCTATTATTTGTCTCCCCATATGAGGGTATAAGCTATATGAAAGAAAGAATCTAGACCTTTAAAATAAAATCAGATGTTAGACTTTTTACAGTTAAATTTAGTGATTGATTTAGTTGCCAAACTTGACATTTGTTTGAAATAGAATCACTGGACCTTATGGAATTAAAGCAAAAAAAAAGTTACTTGTTTTATATATATATATATAGTTAAATTTATTGGGGTGACATTGGTTGATAACAATTACATAGTTTCCAGGTATACAATTCTACATTACATTGTCTATGTATTGCATTATATACTCACCACCCAGAATCAGCTCTTTCCATCACCATATATTTGATGCCCTCTCCCTGCACCTTGTTATATTTTATATTACAAAAGGTGATAGACAATAGGAAACTACCTTGATAAATACTTTCAGAAAGAATTAAAAATCACTTGATATTTGATTTGGTTTAAAATGGTTCAGAAACTATCAAGAATGTCTACTATGCTTTATACTCTGTGGCCACTAACATGATCACAAATACACATGCACATGTATATCAAGGCTACCTGTTTTAGTACAAGCTTCTATAAAATTAGACATATGTATTGGTCTTTAAAAGTCCTCCATTTTGACCTTGTGTAGGTGACAATATTCCTCTTTAAAAATGGTGATTGTTGTAGAACAGCTGTGATGAGACTTCTTGATTGTATGCTTTAACTGCTAGGTTGTGGAAAAAAGAAAGATCCTGGAGGATAGAGTTTGCAGAAGTTGCTGAAGTATATTTTATGCACATTATCCTCCATTATCCATCCCATAGTGTTATAGGCTCTGAAAAATCACAAAATTATCCACAATTTTAAGGATTAAAATGTGTTTTATACTGTCTCATATTACAGTGTTTGGTTGGAAAAGAAGTCAGAAATTTAATTAAAGTCATAAAATATAGAAAGATTCCATAAAAAAAATTATTTCTAACCCTTAAAAATGACTGTAAAATGCATTCAAATCAGTCTATAGTGGTCTGTTTACTAAAAAAAAAAATTATAAAACTAAGGGTTTTTGCATATACTCTGTTATTATTAAAATGAATGGCTTAGGACTAAATGTAGAGCACCTATTTAACAAACATTTATATCTACAATACATTTATAGATGGAAAACCTGTTCCTACAGCTTTTGCTAATTTAACTCTTGGACGATGAGTTTGTTTTAGGTTTTCCTTACAGTGCTCCATCTTCAAGGGCATTCCCCTTCTTTGGAGCATCTGTGTGACCTTGAGTAAATAAAGTTCTCCTTCAATGTGAGACTTGCATTTGTAAAATAGGGAAAGCAATCATACCTGCATAGTAATATAATTGATTTTACTTTAAGTGGGAAAATACATGCATAGCAATAAACAAACTTTCTATGACATTGTAAGTGTTCAATGAATTTGTATTAGTACTGCAATGTAACAGAAATACAATGAATATATAAGTATTAATCAGAATAACAGATGTGAGCTGCTATAACACAGCCCCCACAAATCCCGGTACCATTCATACATTTGCTTGATGCTAGTCAGGTTCCCTGGACAGATTTCTACCAAGTAACAATGACTCAGTGACTCAGGAATCTCAATCTTTTGATACTGCCATCTTTATAATGTGGCCTCCACTGTTACTGAAGAAAATGAATATATGGTAAGTGAACAGGAAGTTTCATAACCATACCTCAATATGGCATACTTCCCTCTATATTCCATTGGCTAACTCAAACAGTACTCAAATGAACTGCAAAAGAGCTCATAATGTCTTCTTCCTTTATGTCCAGAAAGATTTGGGATTGTTGAACACCTAACCATTCCTTGTTATACTCTTTGTTCCAGTTATTTTTGCTGTGCAACAAATTACCCTAACTGTGCTGGCATAAAACAATAACCAATTTATTATGTTAACAGATTCTATAAAATTCAGAAAGTGCTTAGGCTTGTTCTCTTTTATGGCTTATGTCTGGACTAAGGACAGAAAGACTAAGGAAAACTATATTTAGCCTCTCATGTGACTTGCCTTTTTTGTAAAGTGACAGCCTCTGGATTGTTGCACTTTTTGCATGGCATTTTAGGAATCCAAATATAAGTGTTGTAATTAATAAAGGACATACAACAAATATTTCCTTTTCTGACTTAATTTATGAAACCATGCATTGTCACTTCTGCCATATTCTATTGGTTATAAACAAATCAAAAGTCTCTCTGATTCAAGGAGAGGACACATAAGCCCCACCTTTCCATGGAAGAAGTGTAAAGGTCAAAATAAACATATGGGAAGGAACTAGTGTGCCTATCTTTGGAAAATACAACTTGCCCTACTTATTATAAATACTGTTATTATCATTGCCATTATTAGTAATAATACTTTTTACTGATTAACTTTGTATCCAGAAGTTAAACAGCCTTCTGCTTATTAAACATAAAATAAACCAATATAAA
>PVKE010003796.1:27930-69469 GCA_004027555.1 Craseonycteris thonglongyai
AGTGCATAGTTATTTCTATTTTACTTTTTGACAGATAGAGAGAGAGACAGAGACAGAGACAGTTAGAGAACCGAACTGTGGGAACTCCCCAGTTCAGCACGTGGGTCCTGCCTGGGCCGGAGCCGGGATTCGATCCTCGGTCCTCATGGCCTCAAAGCGAGCGCTCAACCCGCTGAGCCGTCCCGGCTTTCCCTATATAAATATTCTTAAACTGCATATAATCACTTGTTTAATAACAAAGTTTTGAAGGTTCTGATTAACCAAATATTCTAGTTAATAAAATTTTAAATTGCCACATTTTAATGTCTTCTATAAATGTGTCCATGGTCTCTTTAAGATGTTGAGCTATACACAATCTTTTTTACCCATTTTTCTAAGAAAACCCTTTGAAATAGTAATATCTGGGAAGTATAAAATAAAATAGAAGTTTTGAGAATTGTATGTAGAATATAAAATTACCATAAATTAAATAGCATGACATTAAGAAGGCATTGTATTAAGGAATAATTTTCTATTATAGAGTCTTCTCAGTCACCACTTGAAAAATATTTCAGTGCCTTTTATTTTTCAAGCACTGTGCTAGGTTTTTAGAAGACAAGCATGTGAAGCATGTTCTTTGTTCTCTAGTAACTGACATTGTTATGGAGTAGACATATAAGCACATGATAGGAATTTATTGTGATAAGTGCTATAATGGAAGCATATAGAATCATCATTGGAAATACAGAGATTTTAATCCTGCCATGGTGAACATTATGCAAAAATGTACCACTTATTGACATTGGAGTTGGACATTGATGTATGATTAGGAGTTGTGTATACGCCCGGTCGTCTTATACGCCGGAAAATACGGTAGTAGGAATTGTGGTTTAGGAAATATGCAAAGATATAGAATTAAAGGCATGTTTTAAGACCTACAGTTAGGCCAGGGTTTCTGAACCCCAGCATACAGGTTGAGGAATATTGGAAAAATCAGAAGAATCCAGTTTTTGCAATTTTTATGACGTGTCATAGACATGCTCTTGCCAAATAGTAAGAGGAATACAATTACTAGGCTTGGCAGAGTATTCAAGATTCATTCCTTAGGGTTTGGGTGGTAAAGTGATCCTTCATCTCACCCACTATAATTGTCTACCTCTAACTGCCTCTCACTGCCTAATATATAAAAATTGAAGTTCTTTTAGCAAGAGAGAAAGGTGAAATTATTGATTAAGTAGACAAAACAGGGGAAGCCAGGCCGGGGTGTGAGGATCAAGACCCAGCCCCAGCCCGTTGTGGACCCATATGCTGAACTTGGGTGTGCTTCCCAATAGTGGAAGCCCCCAGTTCAGTTCCTGCTGAGGTGTGCCTCCCATGCAGGAACTCCCCTGGCTCAGTTCCTGCCTTGCACAGCCCTTTGCCCACCTGTGTGGAATGAAACTATGTCAAAAAACTAGTGATGTGCAACTATGAAAACTGCTCTTTTTTTCTTTGTCTCTCTCTCTCTCTCTGTCTCTCTCTCTCTTTCTCTGTCAAAACAATAGAATAAATCTTTTTAAATAAGCAGACAACAAACAACCCTTTATTAAGTATTTACTTAATAGGATAGGAATTTCAATCAAATGTAATTACTATTATGTCCCACTAAATATATTGATCTAGTTAAATTTTTAGGTATTGCTCTTCCTTAGAATAGAAAACACCTAAAAAATGGACTTTGAAAATATAATGGAAATAATATTATGTTGGTTGCCTCTTTGCTAAGGGTTTCTTTTTGCTGTGCAGAAGTTTTTTAGATATTTGTGAACACCTCAGAAAAGCAGCTAATATCTGAAATATATAAAGAACTCATACAACTCAACAACATCAAGACAAATAATCTAATTAAATAATGGACAAAAGATCTGAACAGACACTCATCCCAAGAAGACACACAAATGGCCAACACATATATGAAAAAAATGCTCAACTTTACTAACAAAATGGAAAATGCAAATCAAAACCACAATAAGATACCACCTCACACCTGTTAGAATGGCTATAATCAATAAGACAAGGAATAACAAGTACTGGAGAGGCTGTGGAGAAAAATGAACCCTCATACACTGCTGGTAGGAATATAAATTTGTACAACCACTATGGACAACAATATGGAGGTTCCTCAAAAGCTTAAGTATAGAATTACCATATGATTCAGCAATCCCTCTTGTAGATATCTACCAAAAAAAAAATTTGAAAACTTTTGTCCACAAAGATAAGTGTTCCCCAATGTTCACTGCAGCATTATTTATGGCCAAGACATGGAAACAACCAAGGTGTCCTTTCATAGGTGACTGGGTAAGGAAAACATGGTACATAAACACAATGAAATATTACTTGGCCATAAGAAAAAACAAAATAATGCCATTGTTGACAATATGCATGGGTCTTGAGATCATCGTGCTAAGAGAAATAGATCAGACAGAAAAAGTCAAGAAACATATGGTTTTACTTATATGTGGGATATAAACTGAAAGTAACAAAGGAACAAAAGAAAAAACTCAAAGAAACAGAAACTCGTGTATACAGACAATAGTGGTTACCAGAAGATAAGTGGGGAGGGTAGTAGTGAAGGAGGGATGGAAGGAAAACTGCCTTTGGGTGGTGAGCACACAATGCAACACATAGATGATGTGTTGTAGGATTGTACACTTGAAATCTATATAATTTTACTAACCAATGTCACCCCAACAAGTTTAATTAAAAAAAGGAAAATATTAATAATTATGACAATAATAATAGAAAACAAATACGGTTTGTGTTACAGCCAACCAGCATTTCTGTATTAGTAATGAACTGAAACCAAGCATATGCCAACAGTATTTCTAACTGCCTAACTGTCTCTAAGGATATTTAGGAAATCAGACTGACAGTCAGGCGTGTTTACCACTAGAGCAGTCAAGGTGAAGGGATTGAAGTGATGTCTCGCCAGTTTCAGGGACTCATTGAGTCTGTTCCAGAATATAGCATGTCACTGATTACGGGGGATTTTGGTGTTAAATTGACAGAAGAAATTGCTAATTAAAATGCAAGTGGGAGATGTAAATGCAAAAAGATATAGACTCAGCAATTAATGCACAGAGAATCATTGTCTTTTTCAGATGCTATGTGTCATTAATATATCTGAAATTTTACATGTCAGCTTCAAAAGAACCATATCAATCAGAGAAGGTGGAAAGACAGTGAATTATGCTATGATGAGCACTGGAGTAAAAATCAGAATATCTTGATCCTGGTCTTAGCCACAATACATAGTAGCTGTGGAGTACTGGTTTCTTGCCTTTAACACACAGTTATACAGTCTCATACTGTTCAAGGGGCATAATCACTCTTATCTTGCTTATAGCACATATTTTAGGGGGTCCTTCTATCCTTCTCTCTCTCTCATTTTTTAATCTACTCATTGAATTCTTTTTATTCATTTATTTTGAAATTTTTGTTTGAATACTTACTATGTGTCAAATAAATATGTTATATATTTTAGGCATGTAGAGATGGATGGTATATATATAATCTATTTTCATGGACTTTGTATTCTAATGGAAAGAGACAGAAAATAAACAAAGAAATAAGCAGACAAGGCAGTTACAGTATAAAGTGGTATGAAGGAAGTTAATAGTATGATATGATAGAGACAAAGTATATATGAGAGATAACAATAACAAACTTTAAACAATAACAAATTTTAATTTCAGTAGTCAGGAATACCTCTCTGAGATCACATTTGACTTAGATAATAAAAGTCAGGATTAGTAAGCAATTTTAATACAGGGAAAGTTCTGTAGACAGAATAGGATAAATGCAAAGATGACAAGATTGGAAAAATGCTGGTTATATAGGAAGGAGTCTAAAACTTAGTGAATGGAAGAGGGAATGCTATAGTAAGATTTTAGAGAGTTAAACAGAGAATAGACTATTTTGGCCTTGTCAGATATGTTAAGCAATTTGGATTTTGTTACAAAGCATTGAGAAGTATGAAGTTCATTCAGGAGACCTGATCCCATTTGCATTTTAAGAATGTTGCTTTTGTAGAATGTTGACTTTCCAAAAGGCCACCAAAAATAAAGTTAGTCAAGTAAAACTAAGTTTATTAGACTTAGTGCAGTAGAGGAGAACACCACATTGACAGTTTTACTAATGGCTCAAGATGGGAACTTCAGGTAAGGCTCTTTATAGCATTTTAAAGCTTGTGCTAGGTGATTTTAAAGTGCTTCTTTTAAGAGACAGAACTGATGGGGATTTGGTGATTTAGTAGATTTGGATGGGTGAACACAGTGAATTAAGGATCTTGAAATGAATCTATATGTGCTTATTGGTCTTCATAATTGATCAGTATAGTTGGGTCGGTTTTCTCTTTCACTAGCAGTATTTCCTGGTGAAAGCAGCTGAGTTATTTTTGCTTGATTGGTTATCAACACAGAAATACAAAATTCTGCTCAGTTCCATTATTGCTTATCATAGAGGCAGAGTATTATGTTGTTTTCACTTCTCACTAGCCCATGGAAAATATGTTGTTGGGGGTGGGGGTTGGCAACAGTAGAAGTGAGAATACCAGATATGGATCTGTTATAGCTTTCCAGAAAATAAATGATGTTGACATAGATTAGTGCTTCACTGTCCAATAAAGTAGTTACATGTAGCTTGAGTACTTGAAATTTTGCAAATGTAAATTAAGATGTGCTATACAACACATTTTGTTCAACATTTTGTTGAAAATTCCACAACAAATTTTGAAGCTTCAATAAGAAAAAAATAATATAAAATATCTTATTTATTAGTATATATTTTCATGTCTGTACAAATTGGTTAAACATGTTTAAACCAAATATATTCCAACTATTTGTCATTTAACAGGCAAAATTATTATTTTTTAATATGGCTATTAGCAATATTTAAAATTACATATGTTGCTTGCATTGTATTTGTATTATATAGTGATGGACTAGAAAATTGTTAGAAGAGGTGGATGGATTTGAAATTTATTTTGGAGGTAAAATTGAATAGATTTTCGAGGAATGAATGTGAAATTGAAGGAAATTGGGGAAACAAATTTGGCTTTTTGGGTTTCTTATTTTGAGCTATTTTGTGGATATGAGTATGAAATAATGATGTAAGGGAGACTTGGAGAAACCAGTTTGGGGTAGAAGTAGGTTGACCAGATGTACCATTATAAATGAGACAAAAAACAGTATTGTCCAGTTTAAAATGGTACATATGTTCAGCCTTGCTTCATTAGGCTAAATTCAAGTATTCAGTAGGCTGACCATATATACCATTTGAAACATGACAGTACCGTTGTTTTCTGTCCCATTTAAAATAGTACATTTGACCAAACCTCGGTAGAAGTTTAATTTCATTTCAGCGGGCTCATTGGGTGTTATATTTATTTATTTTATAGATATGCTATATGGGTTACTAGACATATGAGTTTAGAACTTAGAGCATAAGTTTGGCCTGTAATAGGAGTTTGATTTCCCTTAGCATAGAATGTACTCACACTGGAGAGGGTATATTGGAGAAGACAAAATGATATAGGAACAAACACCTTTGGAATTATTGTGAGGAGGTGGAGATATCAAAGATGACTGACAGAAAATAACAGAAAAGATGGGAAAAATTTCAAAAGGAGTGCTACCTCAGAAGCCATAGGAAGTTTTTGTGAGATTGTTATAGAGAGGACTGATAAGATGAGATGTGTTCATTGTATTTGGGAACATAGATGATCCAATACATAACAAATGTTTACATATGCAAAGAATTGGTGTCAGGTTTTCCTGGAGCTTATGACTAGGGCTGCAGATGGCAGAATGAGCTAATTACTGTAATTATAGGTTGAGGACACTGCTAGCCTGTTCCAGTACCAGCACGTTTCCACAGAGTTTAGATATAAGTGGAGAATTTAGGACAGGGGGAATCGATTTTTGAAATCTGTAGTTCTCTGAAGGAAAGGTTAAACAGTTCTCTCCTTTCCCTTTAATGTGCCCTTGGAGAACTCTATGTTGTCCTTACACTGTAATGGAGGAACAGTAAAATTAACCTGACACCGTGAAAATAATGAAACACACACTCTGAAAGTAAACTCTATTCTTCATGTCAGCATAAACATAAAGTCATATAGTTGTAAACATTATATATAGGCTTTTGATAAGAACTTTAGTTGTTAATCATACTGTGTCTTGATTTAAGCCCAGTTTTGTTGCAATTTATAGTTTTTGCTATTGAACCATGATATCTTTGCTTGAAAGGCATCTTCTTTCTTGTGTCTTTATGAATATTTGGAGAGTCATGAGTTGTGAATGGGAGATGCAGAGATAGACCCTGACACCAGGAATGCCTTGAAAAATCAAGCTGAGCAGAGGGCTAGCACTCTTAAAGAGCTCACCTCAAAGAGCTGGTTTTTATTGTCACATTGATAGGCTAACGATCATCACATGAAGAATAGGGAAGAGATTAAGAGACTTTGTAGGTTAAGTATAGGGTGGGTTATTTATTAGCATAAGCAAATTTGTTAACAGGAACAAGCAGACTCTTCCCCATACATATCCTTTTAACCCCAGGCCTAGCAATCAATCAACTGGTCTGGCCAGAATTCGAAGCTGCATGCATACACTAGATAATCACAAGGGGAGGTGAATGGGAGGCAGAGTCCTTGCTGCAGGCTCTCAGAAACCTTTCGTTCAGGTTCCTGACCATCTCCTAACAGTGAGTCTTTGTACCCTTTCTGAAAGAACTGTCTGGAAATGTAGTCTTTATTGATTTCTATGGAAAGATGTGCTCTGCTCTAATATGTTCTGTAAAGCCTTTCCACTCCCTTCTATTCTCTTACCTCCGATGTTGGTTTTTGCCTCACTCACAGTACTTTCTCTGAAGTAAAGACATAGTTCTACCTGCATTTCCTTTTCTAGTTATCTTTTAATTACCCTAATTATTTTCCTATCATAGATGGAATGAGAACAGCAGACACAAATCACCTCTAGAAGAAAATATCCCTTCCTTCTTGTGTCAGAGCTGAGAACAGATTCATCCACTGGCTCTACCACATTTCCTGTGTAATACTAATGAACATTCCTCTACCTCAACTCACTATCTTGTTCATAGCTTTACATCCAATGTATGGTGAATTACAAGACCACTTTGTTAAAACAATTATACTATAACTAAATTAAGTATTAGCCAATAACAACATTTTGCTATAAAAATAACATGCTGTGATAACAAATTAAACAATATAGAACAGTTTATAGTAAAAAAAAATAGCATTGATTACCTCCTCTTTCTTATTCCACCCTCACTTTTTTTTCCAGTCTAATTGCTTTTAGCAATTTGGAGGTATCCATTCAGATCATTTTTCTACATAAATCTTATCACTTATATGTATATGTATATATGAGTGCTGCCCAGAAAATAATCCAGCCATAATTGCCTCTATTTTTTATATTACATGGCTGGATATTTTCCAGACAGCCCTCATATTTTGTTTATTTGTATAATTTTATAGAAACAAGACCATTCTGTGCCTACAGTTATAAAACTTGGTTTGTTTTTATAGTTTTACAGAGTAATACATTAGATTTTCTTAGTTTCAGAACAAAATAAAAGTTAACATGGACCCACACTAACTATTGGTGATTCTTATCTTATAAACTTTTTCTGTAGGTGGGGACAGTATGAAGGAGAAAAAAGTAGGAAGGCAGCCAGAAGCAATACACAAGGAAAAATGGAAGCAATTTGAGGTCACGGGTTAAAAAGTATGGAAAGCTAACATGATGCTATTATTGGAGTATCACTTTGCTGAAAAAGTTGAATCATATAACCCTGAAATGATAAAGCCAATTTGAGTGAAAAATAACATAACTCGAAATCCTTAGAAGCCTAGAGAGGTAAAATGAGTTGTGTAAGTGCATATTAGTGTCAAACCTAGGTTTATAACTCCGGTCTCCTGACACCAAATTCAGTGCATTTTTATGTCCCCACAATTACAAGTTCAAACTAACAAAAAGACATGAAAACTATGTATTAATAAAATAATATTATAATGCAGTGTGTTAGTACAACACATTGTATTAATTTAAAATAAATTAAATAAATAAATACATAAGTATTGTTTTAAATGATTGAAGAACTGTATATGAAGCCATTAGCAAAGAATAGGGATAGATTTATATAAGAATTGAACAAAGGGAGAAGGGACAAGTAGCTCAGAAGGAAGGTCAAATTGGTTTCTTTATACAGAAGAGGAGGTAGGAAGAGCAAGTGAAATTATTTAAATGTATTGAGTTTGTTCAAGAAGTGAAGCAAAGAGAAAATGCTCTTTAGTCCAGCAGAAACTGAGAAAATCAAGCAGTGGTAAAAACTATACCCTTGAACTGCTGATAAAGAAATCTAGCTGCAGGGAAGAAAACTTTGTAGAGAGATCATTCACTGACAGGAACTTTACATACATTCTCTCATTTTGCCCTTAAGGAAATACTTGAGGAAGGGATTTAAATAGCCACTTTGTTGATAGAAAAGGAAACAAATAATTTAAAGTTACTCCCCCAAAGTCATTCTGACAGTCAATGGTCCAACAGAGTTCAGACTCTGGCATGTCTTTCTGGTTCCAACACCTACGTTCATTGCACTAACTATGCTGCCTTTATTAGTCACTAAAGTGAAACTGATATTCAGAGTTCCTGAGTATAGAAGTGTGGAGGTTAATTTTAGTATTGCTGAACTATCCTTAAGAGTTTAGAAAGCATAGTTAAATTCAATTATAAATAAGGTAAGATTAAGACAAAAAGAATAGTTTGTTTGACATTGTACATTGTTTTACAAAGATTTTCTAAGCATAAAATTCCTGCCATTTACTTATTCTTCATTTTCCTGCTTATAACTCTGCTTGTTGGAACTTCAAAAAATTTGAGTGGATAAAAACAGGAATTTAATGCTAAGGAAACACCTCAAGGCTGAAAAGCTGTTCCTCTTACTAACATATCTATTTGCAGGTTAATTCTTTCATTTGCACTATCTGATTTTGTAGATTGACACTGATATAGAGACTTGAAGTTAACATGAGACAGGACAGGAATGGACTAACACATAACTTTTCTACTTTTTCAGAATACTATTTATATTTTATGCAAATATGGAGTTGCTTTGTAGTCAGATATGCCTCATCTGGTTGTACCATTTGCTATTGTGAATTCATATCTCTCTTTAAGAAGCAATTGTTTCAACACTTCAGTTGCATGAGCAGGATTTTTGGAGAGTGAAGAAGAGACAGTTTTTGAATAGCAAAACTCTAATTTTCAAGAAGATTTATAAAGTTTATCAACACTAAATAGATTTAAGAGAGGCTATTGGGAGAGCTGGATCCCTACAACCCCCAAGAAGTGTGTATGGTGGTATTGTCTGTCTTGGGATGTCAGGGTGACATGGGAAGTCTGAGGGACCAGGCCTGGGTGGGCCACATGGGCAAAGCAGAGTAGACATGTGAGGCTCCCCAGGCTCTGCTGGGAGGGAAACCACAATGAATAAATTTCAGACTGTAATAAAGAATTCAAACCATTTATTTGCGCAAAAAGGAGCTGCAGCCCAGGAGACAGATTTAGGTAGCAACTTAAATTGTGTTCCACCAAGACAAAAGGGAGGCCACCTTTTATAGCAAAAGTTAACATGAGACAGGACAGGAATGGACTAACACATAACTTTTCTACTTTTTCAGAATACTATTTATATTTTATGCAAATATGGAGTTGCTTTGTAGTCAGATACGCCTACAGTTAGGTCTTCTCAGTTAGGTCTTCTTTATGTCAATGAGCTATCCAAATTGTGTAGTTCTGATTTGAAAGGGCAGGTCTCAGTCCATTGGTAGAAAGAGAAAACCTGGTTTCCCTGCAGCTGTTGACTGTGACTATGTTAACAAGCAGGGCATGGAGTGAGAGTTCAGTCTGGGTTCTTCTGGGTATACAAAGTATGTGAAGAGCCACTGTCCCCAAGTGACCACTAGGCTCTCATTATTTATAAAATTTGTGGGGAGTCCATCTCCACAGATAAATTCCTTCTCGTGGCTCACTTCAAATGAATCTTTCTTCTCAGAATCCACAGAGATAGGTACTTTAGTGGTCAGTGCCAAGGGGCCAAATTTGAGGATACCTGCAGAGTGTCAGTCACCGCTTGAGTGATAATTTGTCACTTACACTGTAAACCTTTTTTTCTTTCTTTTTTTATTAAGTTTATCGGGGTGACATTGGTTAGTAAACTTATACAATTCTGTAATACACTGTCTATGTGTTGCATCGTGAACTCACCACCCACAATCAGGTGTTTGTTTTTTTCCATCAACATATACTTGGAGCTCCCTTCCCCCTTCTCCACATGCCTTTTCCCTGCCCATTTGGCAGCCACCAAACTATTGTCTGTGTCCATGAGCATTTTTTTTTCCTGTTTTGATTGTTCATTTATTTTGTTTTTTAGATTCCACGTATAAGTGAGATTATATGGCATTTGTCTTTCTTAGTCTGACTTATTTCACTTAGCATGATATTTTCTAGTTCCATCCATGTTGTTGCAAAAGGTATGATTTTATTCTTCTTTATGGCCATGTAATACTCCATTGTGTAAATGTACCACAGCTTCTTTATTCATTCATTTATTGATGGGCATTTAGGTGTGTCCATATCTTGACTATTGCGAGTTTTGCTGCAATGAACATAGAGGTTCATACATTTTTTTGAATTAGTGTTTTAGATTTCTTTCTTTTTTTTTAATTTTTTTTATTGATTTTTGACAGAGAGAAACAGAGACAGATAGAGACAGAGAGAAGGGGGAGGGCCCAGAGCAGTCTCCACAGTTGACATTAGTTTTCCATATAGTTTCACTCCACAGGTGGGCACAAGGCTGCGCAGGGAAGGAACTGGGCCGGGAGCCTCCCACATAGGCCCTGGCAAGAACTGAACTGGGGGCACTCCCCAGCTCAGCACGTGGGTCTGCCTGGGCCTGGGCCGGGACTTGATCCTTGGTCCCTGGGACTCCAAAGTGAGCGCTTAACCCACTGAGCCATCCCAGCTTTCCCAGGATTTCTTTGGATAAATTTCCAGGACTGGAATTCTTGGATTATAAGGTATTTCCATTTTTTTTTAATGGAAAATCCTCTTTATTTCTGTTGCTTTTCAGCGATAGCTGCACACATGTTGCGTGGGTTATGCAAAAGTGACTCTTGTGGTGTTTGTAGACTTTGCTCCTAGCTATTGGAACTGGTGTACTATAAACCAATTCTCTTTTTCCTGACTGAGGACACTTAGTAACCTTCCCTCTATTAATAGAGTGAGAGAGAGGGGTTGGGAATGAAGGGAAGGAGTAGGAACTTGCCAATAAGCAAGGCTTTGGAAACCTAAAAATGCAAATCTACTGTGAAAGAAAAGCTTCAGAGCACCAGTACAATTGAACCGGTTTGAAATGCCTGCCCCATGCTGAGCTGCAACAGTGGTGAACTCTGCCATCATTTCAATATGATGTCCCCAAGAGGATGCTTTATGGCTTCGGGGTCTTCATTGACTATTTTACTACTAAGTTCATAATGGAGCAGCATAAATAACTTGGAGCCAGAACTGTAAGAATATTCTCATGACCTTACTAAACCTTGTGTTACGATCAGATGAACCTTTATATCTCAGAACGCATGAGCAAAGCTTGCTGAGTGTCAGTATGGATTAAAAAACAAGAGGGAAGGTGACAAAAGAAGGAAGAGGCCTGCAGATGCCTTTTGAAGAGATACGTTGTTATTCTGTATCTGTCTGGCCATTACACAGAATATGAATGTGCATTTGCACTTACTGGTAATGATAGGGGTATTCACATTGTTGATCAAAATTGTTCCACAAGCCATGATGCAGTAATTGTTTCTGTTGATAGCCAGTTAGGTATTTCTCACATTGGGTAGGAGAGCAGATAATATTACAGAGGTCTGAATCCAGAAAACAATCTAGGCCAGAAAAAACATGTTGTACTTTAGACAGTGGAATTAGACATGTGTTCTAAACTTGAGTAGAAATGATGGCAAAAAAACTTAATTTTATGTGTTTTCCAATAATTTCCTTTAGTTCAACTGAGACAATTAGACAAACCAAGTAAACCTGTTATATTTTCACCTAGAAAATAACTTCACAACCCCCAAAAACGTTATTCTCAGATTAAATGGATATAACGGGCATAAAAAGTTTAAAAATGCAATTTAAAGAAATATTAATATTTACCTCATTGCAAGAGCCAGAAACTTGGCTGTTATCCTCTGACAGTTTCTTCTCAAATTATATACAAGTCCTACCACCTATAGACATTCAATTATTTTGTAATTCTCTCTATCTCCTATAACCTTTCCGTACAATTTTTGCTCATACTTGAATGTCTGTTTACATGCCACTTCCTTTTGGAAGAATTTTCCCTATACTACTTATCAATTAGGTACTCCTATGTATTTACATAGCACCTTATAACTGCCAATCATAGCATTGATTACAACTGTTCAGCATTTTTCTTTTAAATCTAAGCTCTAGGGGAAACAAAGAGTATGAAGGCTCCAAATCTCTTTACTTTACTATGGCATCATGATCCTTGGCACATAACAGACACTAAGTAACTAGTTTTTTAATCAATAAATGAATGAATAACTTATCCTACAATAAAATATCAGAGAGGAATATTAAGATGAAAAATGACAATTAAGTGTACTGACTTTATTGAAGAAGTGATTAAATTTTTGAAATATATTTATGCCTAGGGAAAGTATGATTTATGTTCTCAAATTAGTATGTTGGTTTTGATGCTTTACATGACAATCATGAAGATTTGGGAAATATAAATAATATAGTAATAGTACATGCTGATATTTTCATTCTCACAAAATCTTACATTCTTTTTAAGTTCCCTTTAATATATATAAAAGTTGATATATGTCACAAAAATGCTTTCATTACATTAAATTGACGCTCTTTATATTTCAGAATTGGATCTAATACAATCTTTAAAGATCAAACTGCTTATAGTTCAAATCCTGGTTCCCCCATTTAATAGCTGTGTTATATTAGGCAAGTTGCTTGACCTCTCTGTATATAGTTCCTTATTTGATAAATGATCACTTCTTATCCAGTCATTCATGTAACATGATCAACTGTCTAAGGTAAAACAATATGAGAGGTCTATCTATACCATGGTAACTAGCCAATTCATTCAGATCCTCTTTTGTGGATGACATATAGCAGTCACATATTAATAGAAATAGCATTAATAGAGGAGCTATACAGAAGTCAGAAGACAGAAAGATAAAGGCAATTGTGTGGTGAAATTATACAGAAAAGGCTCTGAGTAATCAGAAATTAATTTTCAAAGAATATAGAGTTTGTAATGGACAGAAAAGAAGAAACAATGAAAACAGAGAGTACTTGTGTCATCATAGAATACTGGATTAGGGAGCAATGGATACCTGCTGTTAAGATAATGATAAAACACTAAGTTTATTAGAGCTGCAATATATCTGAACATATAGGAAATTTTGCACTTGCCATTTAAATCCACTTTTCTGCCACTATTGTGTCCCTGAGCATATTTTGATTACAACAGTTTGAACTCACTTGTGCTCCTGTCCTATACTTTTGTACTAATGAAGCTCTTTTCTGTGTCACGCATAGTAAGAATGTAGTATGTAAAGTTTCTACAAATAAACAGACATTTTGTGATTCAACTAGTAACTTTGAATGCTATAATCGTTCTCCTAGGTATATTCAGAGTTCTAGAGTTGAACAAGGTGCAAAAATATTAATAATTTTGTATACCGTTTAAAGACAAAATGATGCAATGTCAATAACATCAAACTGGATTAGAGACATTTTATTTCAGGGAATACTTGCACTGCTTCCTGAAAATAAACCTAGATAGAAATCAAAAAGTTTGAGATTGGTATAGATTTTGACAATAGAGAATTCTGAGGGCAATTGAAAATCTAAGGGTAATTGTTCATTAGTTTCTCATGAACAAATAGCTATAAATCTAAAGAAATCGGTTCTAATAAATGTACCTCATAACAAATTTTACATATTATGAATTATTTATTTTTTGTTTGAGTTTGTCCTTTTTTTGTGTGTGTGTGTGGTTTGTCTTTTTTTTTTTAAGATTTATTTTTATTGTTTTTGACAGAGAGACAGAAAGAAGAAAGAGGGCCCAGAACAGTCTCCATAGTTGCACATCATTGGTTTTTCCACACAGTTTCATTCCACAGGTGGGCGCGGGGCTGCACAGGGCAGGAACTGGGCCAGGGTCTCACCCCGATGAGAACTGAACTGGGGCACTCCCCAGTTCAGCATATGGGTCCAAACAGGCCAAAGCCAGTACTCAATCCTCGGTCCCTGGGGCTGCAAAATGATCACTTAACCCACTGGGCCATCCTGGCTTCCCCGGTTTGTCTTCTTTTGTTCATCATACTTTTTACTCACCCATGCTGTTGCTTAATCAATAGTACATGCTTGTTATTGATAAATAATATTCAGTTATTATGTATTAATATGCTACAATTTTTAAATCCTATTTAAGGACATTTAGCTTTTTCTCATGTTATGGGTTACTATTAATGAGAATGCTATGGACATTTTAATTTACATTATTTTGTGGAATTTTTATTTCTCCTTCACAACTTCCATTCTTAGTAGTAGAATCGCTAGATATATAACTTTTTAAGAAGTTCTCAAACTCCTTTTCAAAATATTGATGCCAATGAATATTTCCATGAGCAATATATGAGTTCTGATATCTTTACTCAGTACTTATTATTGCCATTTTTAAATTTTACTCATTATAGTAAATGCAAAAATAGTATTTCCAAATGATTTTATATGAATATTTTAGTTTTTAAGGATATTGAGTGACTTTTCATTGCTTATTGGCTATTTGTATTTCTGCTTTTTTAGGTATCCAAATCTTTTGCCCAGTTTTTAATCAAATATTTCATATTTTTGGTTTTGATTTGTGGGAGTTCTTTATACATTCTTGGTAGGAGTCCTTTGTTAGATATGTATATTGTGATTATATTTTTGTCTTCAATGCATGTCTGTGGTTTGTCTCTACATTTTCCTAATAATTTTGTTTCATGAGCAGAAAATTTTAATTTAGTGAAATCAATTTATTTTTTATTATGAGTACTTTTGCCTTCTTGTATAAAACAAAAAATATTTAAAAGACACATTGTCTCAATCAAGGTTGTGAAGATATTCTGTTACATTTTCTTCTAACAGCAGAATTTTCTTTAGTTTTACATTTGGGTTTAATGTTTATTTTAAATTAGTTTTGGGTATTCCCATGCTTGAAATTTTTAAATGCTATTTATTATTTATTTGTTTGCTTGTTTGTTTATCCATGCATTTATTTATAATTTTACAAATATTAGTTTCTCTCAATGACATTTAAAATAATTATTTAGGTTTTGCCTGTTTTCATATTTATTGGTGACTGCTGGTATTTTCATTCTTGATTTCTTTCTGTGGCTTTCAGATTGCTTAATGAAGTGGCTCACTGTTTTTTAAGAATCATTGATTTGTTTCTTTCAGGCCATAGTCATATAATACTCTCACTTTAGTTCAGGGGCTCTGATTACTCTCTAAACTCACTAATTAATTTTTTTTTTTTTCTATTATGTTACACCAGGGTCTTAATTTTTTTCTTAGAAGATAGGGTGTAAAACAATTTAAATGAAATTTATAAGACTAATTTGTCTCAGGGACAATAATTCTAATATGATCATACAGATCATTCTTTATTTTTATTTTATTTATAACTTTTGAGATACTTGTAGATTCACATGCAGTTGTAAGTAATTATACAGAAATATCCCATGTGTCCTTCACCTATAATATCTTGCATAACTACAGTATACCGTCTCAGCCAGGAAATTGAGAGTGAAACAATTCATTGACCTTATTCACATTTTATTAGTTTTAAATGTACTTCTTTGTTGGTATGCATGTTCCCCCCACCCAACCTTTTTAAGAAGAGTAAGACCATTTTAAAGTTTTTGTTTTTTGCTTTGTTTTGTTTTTTCTGTGTGCATCTTTTATTTGGTACAGTGAGTAAGTTTATTATTATTTATTTATTTATTTATTTTTAATTTTTTAAATTGTTTTTGACAGAGAGAGAGAGAGAGAGAGATACAGAGAGAGATACAGAGATAGAGAGAGAGAACTGCACTGGGGGAACTCCTCAGTTCAGCATATGGGTCCGCATGGGCTGGGGCTGGGATTCAATCCTCGGTCCCTTGCGCTGCAAAGTGAGCGCTTAACCCACTGAGCCATCCTGGCTCCCCATACAATGAGTAAGTTTAAAGAGCTCCTAATTTTTCTTCATCTCCCCAATAGCTTTTCATTCTTCTTTTAAAGATTTATTTTTATTGCTTTTGATAGAGAGAGACAGAGACAAAGAGAGGGAGGAGGGCCCAGAGCTGGCTCCATAGTTGTACACCATCAGTCTTCGGCATAGTTTCATTTCTTACAAGTGGGTAGAGGCTGCACAGGGTGGGGACTGGGCTGGAGGCCTCCCACATGGGGAGCAGGCCCCCAATGAGTGGGGGCCAAACCGGGGGCCTCCCACATGGGAAGCTCGCCCCAGTTCAGCATATGGGTCTATATGGGCTGGGGCCAAGATTAAATCCTTGGACCCTGGGGATGCAAAATGAGTGCTCAACCGGATGAAACATCACAGCATCCCCTAGTTTATCATTCTTGTTTTTAAGGTATTGCATGAGTCATTACATGGAAAACATTATTTTTCTCTTTATTTGTATTTAAAATCTTTAGATTTCTATTTCCTCAAAATTAGGTGTCTACCCTGACTGAATTAAACAGTTCCTTTTCATTTTTTAAAAGTTTGACAGAGATTATATAATAGAGAGTATTATTTTTCAGTAACTTAAAATATTGTTTTTAAGATTGCCTAGATAACTTTTATTCCTGTTCTCTGTTATATGTCCCATGTTCACCACCATGCATTATATTTATTTGTTCAAAATTAATCCTTTGATTCCTGATGTCTGTCTTCTTTGTTATCAAAGAACATTTCCTTTATCTTGAGCTTTATGCTTTTAACCAACAGTTTCAATTATTCTTCCCTTTTAATCTTCCCAATATTTTGAGATATTGTTTCTGATTTGCCTCCCAATTTATTTTTAAAACTTTGCTTTGTGTAAGAAAATATGCTTAACAGAGAGCATCTGTTCTTTTAATTTTGTAGTACTACAGTGCATCTGGTAACCCAGTAGGCTACGTATTTGGTTCTTACAGGAATCTGTAGGTATTTTAAAGAGTATTATTTGTCTTGCCTGGCTGGTATATATTCAAAAGCCCAAAGATGGAAATACATATGGATGATGTAGTGCCTAAGGTTAAAGTATCTGTGTTTTGTCAATAGAAAAATCAAGTGTGATAACTGCAAATGGGCTCCATCCATAAGTTAATGTTCATATCTGAAAAATGATTTGCCTTCCCTGATTCTGGTACTTCATTTAAAATGTTACTGATTCATTAGGTAGGCCATGACTTTCAGAATCCTGGAGTTCTCTGAGAGGCAGAGAGGGGTGATTCCAACCTCGACTTTCCTCCTAAGCAGACTTGAATGCAAAAATGTGTCGATGTATGTTACCATTATAAGAAAAGTGCAGAGATGCAGGTTGTATATGTTATAGTAATTAAACAAGTATGTGATTAGACCAAGGTGGTTCTAATGCCTTGGCAACCTCTATAAGCAAAGTGAAACCTAAGCTAGAGTCAGTTTTTTTAAATATATTTTTATTTATTTATTTTTATTTTTGACAGAGAGAGAGAGATACAGAGACAGAGACAGAGAGAGAACTGAACTGGGGGAGCTCCCAGTTCAGCATATGGTTCCGCACGGGCCGGGGCCAGGATTCGATCCCTGGTCCCTGGCGCTGCAAAGTGAGCGCTTAACCCACTGAGCCATCCCGGCTTCCCCTAGAGTCAGTTTTTGTAAATGCCTTAAGGATTAAGAAATTAAAAGTTAAGAACAACCAATCACACATAGCCAACAAGGATTTCCCAAATAAGGTAAGCCCTTAAGTTACAGCCAATCAAATAATTTTCTTGCTTTGCTTCCTTTTCTTGCTTTGCTTCCACATGCACTTTATAAAAGCCTTTCCTCTATCAGAGGTCTCCAAACTTTTCAGCCCAAGGACCGCATTAACTTTCACAGCAGTTATATCATCTCATTGACTATGAACAGAAGTAGAAAAGTAAGCGGCTGATCGTGGCAGAATACACGTAAATTTCCGTAATTTTTTTTCCGTAGACAAAAAGGTCTCTACGGGCTGGATGAGAGTGCCTCACGGAGAACCCTGCATCTAGTTCCTAGCCATTTTTAGTATAGTATTGCCCAATTTAAATTGATGTTTGCTCAAACATTATAAACTATTCAAAATGTATACACACACATTTATATTCCTAACTATACATACACATGTTAATTTGGCCATATTTTACTATCATTTTTCCTGCTTTAATATTTATAGCCTCTTTTCTTAGAATAACAGGAATTTGAACTGACCATATTTGGCAAAGGTTAATATGAGGGCTGTTCAGAAAAAAATCCAGCCATAAATGAATCTATTTTTCATATTATTAATACATGGCTGGATACTTTCTGGACAGTCCTCATATATAGAATTTTGTTTCAAAAAAAGTGCTCTACTGAACAGAGAAATAAATACTTTCGTGACACAAGTCACAATAGCATGTCTTGTTCCAAACAGTACACATTATTGAAGAGAATATGAACAAAAACAGAAAACAAGCCAACATGAATGCCACTTGAAACTCATAAAGGGTAAGTTAAAATGTTTGGTGAAAAGCAAGTAGGAAACATGTTTACATCAAAAGATGGTATATTTCAGCGTAAACTCTAGAATGCTACTAGTGATAATTCATTTTCTTTCTAAATGTTGATGAAATACATCAGTTTCTGATGATGTTGTTATTCAGAATTCCTAAGTCTATTAGGTTTTCTCAACATGGTTTTTGAACCAATAGACTGTTAAAAAGCACTTGTAGGATTAGCCCTTTCCAAATGTTAACAGTCCACCTAGTGATTTTAATAGTATAGTACTCCAGGGTCCTTAGGTTGGGGATGGGGCAGGGAGTACCTTACCTTTTTCATTACTTGGGTTAACGGGATGAAAAGTTGAAACAAAATATGAGTATACTTTATATTTTAGAATTGAAATAGGATTAATTGACAAAATTGCCATCTTGTTAGGATATTAGTAATTATGGTTCATAACTTTTTCTTTGCTATGGATTAGCTCTTGAACTACATTAGGTACCTTTGATATACACTCTCATAAAACTCTGTATCTAACTTTAACATTGCGTTTATATGTGTTCTTAGGATTCTCTGTTGACTATCTTTTCTAATAAACTATAAACTCCTCCTGAATAGGGATTATATTTATTTTACCAATGTGAACCTGACATGTACTACAGTATTTTTCCCACTAGAAAAAAGTGAATGTTTATTTCATGTCACTGGAAAAACATGCAACTAAAAAAGTTATGCATATTTATAATAGAAACATTAGAAATAATATAAAAATAACAAAATTATTAGTTTTATCACCCAGAAATAAGTACTGTATGTTCTTTTTGTCATTTTCTATGTTGATGTACACAAATACATGCTTCTAAATCTATTATTATTCCAAACTTGAATCAGATCATATATGTCTTCTATCTGTTTTTTCCCCCTTATCTAAGCCTCCCCACCCAAAGCCTAATTTGTTGCTTCTTTCTAAACTAGCCATTTCACACTATTTTTGCTTTAGATTTCACACATATTATGAAGTTAATCTTTCTTTGGATAGTTTTATAGATTAGCCAACTATCTCTGCAGGCCCATTTTTGTTGCAAAGACTCAAAAGTTAGGGAATGAGTGACAGAAGTCATCTCATTAGCATTTTGCAATAATAGTGTTCCCTCACTGGTATAATACATGAATTCTCTACTTCCAGAAAAAAAGAAAAGAAAAGAAACAGAAGAGTTTTAGGTAGCTTTATCAGGCAACTTCTGAACCACCAATATTATAGGTCATTATTGCACTGAAATACTACATATTTGTATCTTTTTAAATGTTTAATCACAGAACTTCAATATTAACCTCAATAAAATGGCATTTTGAGAAAGTTATAAAGCAAGTGTTGACTATCAGGCTAACAGTGCCTTCAGGTTACAAAGAAAAGTATATTCTATATTCAGTAGTTACCATTGCATTCAGAGAAGTTAGACTAATAAAATATGCAAACTATGTCACATAACTCATTGCTTCATCCTAACAATTGTGTTTTTATTCTTGCAACATACAATAATCCCCTTCACACTTTAAGTGGCGAGCCACAGAATGCTGTATGAAAATTAGGCAGACATAAGTCTTTGTTACTATTGGAAATTACTTTTCTATTGGTGATAGAGAAGAAGATTCTCTGACCTGATACACTGGTTTAATATGAAAACTCTTTTCTGTTTTTATAATTGTGGAAATAGATTAGGTATTTGAAGTTTTGTCAACTGTATACTTGTATATAACTATTATAGGTGAGGATATGAACTTTTAAAATAAAATTAAAAAAAACCAACAAATTCTAAATGAGCAAAAATCTGTTAGAAAGGTAAACCTGGAAAAATATTTTTCTTTGTATCTGCTATGTGACTTTTCTCTGAAAACTAAGTTATCTGTCAAAGAGTAGGTAAGAATAGGGGAACACTTTCAGAAAAAAAAAAAAAAAGTTAAAAACTACTGCTGGGAAAGCTGGGATGGCTCAGCAGGTTAAGCGCTCGCTTTGAAGCCCTGGGGACCAAGGATCGAATCCCGGCCCCGGCCCATGTGGACCCACATGCTGAACTGTGGTGTGCCCCCAGTTCAGTTCTTGCCCGGGCCTATGCAGGAGGCTCCCGGCCCGGTTCCTGCCCTGTGCAACCCTGTGCCCACCTGTGGAGTGAAACTATATGGAAAACTAATGTCAGCTATGGAAACTGCTCTGGGCCCTCCTCCTTCTCTCTGTCTCTCTGTCTCTGTTTCTCTCTGTCAAAAATCAATAAAATAAATCTTAAAACAAACAAACAAACAAAAAACTATTGCTGATAATCATACTTTCATTGAAAGCTATGAATGATTCTGATTTTAGATTTCCCAAATTTTATGTTTTACAAAGACTACGTATATTTTTTGCTTAAAAAAGAAAAAAAAATACCTCCTTGCTCTACCCCATGAAAATATCTTAAAAATTAAGTATTACCAAATATTGAACTAATTACAGTAGTTTTCAAATCGAAGTTAGGTCTGTTTGAGTTTTGTGACATATATCTAATCTTAAATGTAGCTTTCATAAAAGTTTATATGCTTGTAAAATGTTTATAGTTTATTTTGGTATTGGATAGCCTAGTTCTGTTAGTGATTTACCTTAATCTGTGCAAATTAGGGCAAGTTATGGATGGAAAATAGATGAACAGATGGACAAAATGCATAAAAACATTCAACGTCAGGAAAAAAAATCAGAACTCCATTTGAGTTTTCTTAATAATCAAATCAACCTTAATTTATTAGTCTTTTTCATATTAGCAATTTTAAATGATGTGTAATGGTATTTCATTTCTATATGTATTTCCTTGGTGAATGTGGACATTGAGAACCTTTTCATGTCTTTATTAAACATTTGAATTTCCTACTTTGTGAAGTACCTATTTAAGACTCCTATCAGTTTTTTTTAAACTAAGGAATCTAATTATTTTATTGATTTATATTTTTATACATTCTGGACACTTGTCATTGTCAAATAAATATCTTGTGACTATGTTCTTCTACTCTGGTTTGCTTTTTTATTAATGGACTGCTTGAGAGAAATCATTTTTATTTTACTAAAATCCAGTTAATCAATTAGACTTTTTCTTTATGGTTATTTATTTATTTATTTGTTCTATTTAAGAAATAATCGACAAACCTCAAGGTCATATTGCATAGGAGCTTTATTGTTTTCATTTCATATTTAGATTTACAATCCATCTGGAATTGGCTTTTGACTATGTTGTAAGGTATAAATCAACATATATGTTTCCCCATGTAGACATTTTATAGACCAGTTAACAAATTATTAAATTAATTATTTTTTCCCACTTCCCAGTCATAAATTTAGCAACTATATGTATGCTGTTCTATTTCTAGACTAACTTGAGGAGAACTTATATCTTTACAATACTGAGTCTTCTAATGAATAAACATTGTAAATTGTATTTATTGTCTGTTGCTACAGAACAAATTATTAAAAGTTTAGCAGCTTAAAACAAAACCAATTTATTATCGCATGTTTGCCTGGATCGGTAGCCTGGGTGCAATTGAGCTGGATTCTCTGTTTGGGGTCTCGCTAAACTGAAATAAAAGTGTTGGACAGTAGTGCTAGCTGATCTGAGCTCTTTAGGATATGACTCTGAAAATCTCAAGGTATACAATGATTAATAGGCATAGCAGGTTGTATTCCTTTTGATCTCCCTGAAAATTTTTCCACTATTTAGATGCTGAATCCAAATTTGCTCTTTAGATGGTGAAACAGAATTTCTTAGAAGCACTACCATAGCATTAAAATAATTTATTTAGTAGTGCTAATTTGATCCTTTGAAATCTGAGAGTAAGGAGGAGGAGGAGCGAGAGAATGGGGGCTTTGCCAGATATTTGGGAAATTCAACTTTCTCATTGTTAGGATCAAATAGAGCTAAATCATATGCTTATCTGTGGATAACTGAGTAATAATTACTAGTTTATTTACAATTAACTAGTTTTACAGTGAGTTGCATTACTAAAATGGGAGGATAAAATAAGTAACTTTATTGATTTAAAATATAGACCCATTCCAGATATTTTGTTCTGTTTACCCTTTATTCTGAAATGAGTGTGTGACTAAAACCACTGATTATATCACATGAAACAATATTAGAGAAAACAATATTCAAATAAGAAGCCAAAGTCAAGTTCCTGTTTTATCAGGTTTCATTCTTAACCCTCATATTTTGAAAAGGTACACTCTTCTCATAAAATATTTTAGAGGGATGACTACTGTGTATTAGGACATTTCAACTGACTTCATCAGAAATTAAGAAAGGTAGTTGATGATCCAGTAAATTTTTTGAGTTTTGCCTCTTATAAAACTATTCTATAAGGAAAGACTTTTAAAATGAGGTTTGTTCATAAAATAAAGAAAATCACAGTTAGGAAGCAAATTAAGACTGCCTTTGAAAAACTGTTATGAGTATAAGTTTTAGTTTATGCCCATTTTATTTTCTACATACTAATTCTCCTATAAAGCAACATCTAATGGTTAGCTCACCTCTTAGGAGAGTCACATCTTCCCTTCTGGGATTAGATATTTCTTAGGATTTTAATTAAAAATATATTATTTAACTTATAAAGTTCTTTATTACATCATTTTTCTTAATTATATTATTTAATTACAAGTGAGCAGGTGATAATTACATCAGTTTCTGACTCACATCTATACCCATCTTGTGGGAAGAAAAATTGAACAAGAACATTTCTAACTTAAGTGTAAGTATTGTAGAATATAAACATTATATTCTACATTATTATCATAGCAATAATCTACATTATTATCATGGCAAGCAGCAATATGCTATATGATATTTCCAAATACCAAGACTTGCAGAGAAAGTATTTTCTATTGACAGTATCTAGGATAGTGGAAAAACTATGAAATGTGGCAGGCATGAGTTGGAATCTCCGTTGGATAAATCTTTATTGAGCTAAACATCTTGTACTAAATATTAATTTTGGGCATTTATATCTGACCAGTAATTGATAACCTGGGTAATTTATAATTTTTAAGCATCAGTTTCCTTATATGTAAAGCAGATTAAATGAGATTTATAGCTTCTTAGTTGAAATTCCCTCCTTCCCTCCCTTCCTTCCCTCCCTTTCTTAAATCTGGGTTATGAATACACAGTAAACACTGAATTATTTTTTAATAAAGGAATAAATACGTGGATGAAAAGACAGTAAAATAAGAGAATTATTTTGGATCTATGTTCCAACTGACAGTGTTTAAATTAAAATACTAATGTACTGAAGCTAAAAGTTTAGTTATGTAAGTAGCAATGCAGGAAATAAGTACCGGTAACACATTTGAATAAGTGTGGCCTTTATAAATTTATCAAGTACAGAGTAATTAATGGTTGGTTATACACTGTTCAGAGGTAGTTGTCATTTTCATGGAATTACTCAGAAACATAACTAAAAAGAAAAAGTTGTAGAGAAGTTAACTCAAAGAAGAAAATAGGAATCAGGCTAACAGAACAAGTAAGCAGAACTGAAGGGCACCATTGGAGAGGTGGAGACTGCTTTCTAGTAAAATTTTTAAGACTGAAGAGAATAGCCCTATTCAATATATTTACATCATTAAAGTGAACCAATTTTAATTAAAATAATAAAGGTCCAATGACTCATTGAGTGGACAATAATCTAGGTCATAAAAAATTCAAGGCTCTCTTTTGTAATTTGTAGTCAACCCAGAAGCCTCTGGCCTCTCTCTCTCAAAGTCTTTGTAAAATTGTGCTATGCTGATAAAATTAACGCATATATCCACACAAAACTTTATGCCATAATAATTTTTTCCTTGGCATATTAACGTTGCCTAGTTAATACATTCAAAACGCCTGCTTTGAAGATTTGTAGATTCATCTGACCTATCATTCATTCATTCAGCTGTTGTGCTAGTTAAAAATTTAGTGGAAGTATGTTTATAATTTCCTGAAAACCATTACCAAGTGCTACTGGATTGGATAGGTGACACAGTAGGATTTAATAATAGCAGTATTGAATTTAGAATGAAATGAGTCAGGGATGATAAATACCAGAAGGAAACTCACTGCTTGTTAAGATCTTAGTGCAGTTACCATGTTCTTTGGATTTAAAGATTAAAACACTACTTTTTTTTTTTTTTTCAGGGCTTCCTGAATCTATCAGGGTTATGATAACTGGCTTCTGATAACATAGCCACAAAGCACTTAAATTGAAATCAGAATGTTTGCTTATTTATGATTCTGTTTACAAATGCCAAGTAGCTTAGAAACTAATACCAGCTAGTTAGTGAACAGGGCCCTCTATAGGAAAATGTGGGTACCATGCCAGGTTATAATCAGAAGGTGGCTTAGTGAATGTGGACTCAGAACCAGATCAGTTAGTTGGATGAGCTAGAGTCATTGATTCTATGCAATTTCTGATAAGTGGACGTTGGCCAAGTAAATTCACATTACCTGGTCAGGATATGTATTCTCTTGAATAGTGCAGGAGATACATACTCACTACCCTTTTTGTTTCATATTTTCTTAGAGAGAGAAGGAGGGGGAAAGAATGGGAAGGAGAGAGAGAGAGGCAGTTTTTATAACCTAATTAGAAAGTACATTCCGGCACTTCTGTCATAGTCTATTTTCTATCTAAAGTTGTGAATATCAAGAGGGAGGAGATCCTTGGGGATCATTGGAAGCTGGGCTATCATGGCTACTGTGGATGCCATTTATTCAAATTTAGGAAGCACTAAAATGGAGTGGTTAAAACATGGCTCCCTGTTCGGGGGGGAGGGGGGATAGGCAGTTTCTGAAAAAAACAAATAAGCAAATAAACAAACACCTAACCCATTAATATGCACTTACTTAATAACCCAGTAATCACATTCCTGAGCATTTATTCCAGAGAAATGAAAATGTATGTCTACACAAAAGCATATATATGATACATCATAGCAACTTTACTTGTAATAGTCATGAAATGGAAATAATCAAAATGTCCTTCAATATGCAAATGGTAAAACAAATTATGCTATGTCCATACCATGGAAAACTACTCAGCAATAAAAATAAACAAACTATTGACATGAAACAACTTGAATAGACCTCAAGGGCTTATACTAAGTGAAGAGCCAATCTCACAAGATAAAACATGGTATAATTCCATTTATATATTATTCTTGAAATGACTCTTGAAATAAAAAGATAGGAAGGAGAACAGATTAGTGGCTGCCAGGATTTAGAGATAGTTGGGAGAAGATATGTATGAATATTTAAGAGTAGTATAAAGGAAGATCTTTGTGGTATGGAACGGTTCTGTATTTTGATGGTGGTGTTGGTTACATGAATATATACATGGGGTAAAATGACTTGAAATTATACCCGTACTTTATACCAGTAGCAGTTCCTTGGTATTGATAATGTACTATTTTTATGTACAGTGCAACCATTGAGGAAACTATGTAAAGGCTACGTGAGACTTCTCTGTATTATCTTATAACTTCCTGTATAGGAGGACAGTCTGGAAAAAATCCAGCCATTGTCAATATAACAAGAACAGTTACATGGCTGGATACTTTCCAGAAAGCCCTCTTATAATTATTTCAAAACAAAATGTTAAAAAATAAAACATGGCTCCTTAAGCCAGACAGACTATTTAGATCTTCGTTCTATCACCTAATAACTGTGTAGCTGAGGATACATTGCTTAAGCTTTTTGTTTGTGTGTGTTTTTTCTTTTTTTAGAAATTCTAGTTAATTTGTTAAGATAATTTGTGGTGTCAAAATATTTTTGCTAAGGCTAGTAAAAAAACCAACAAAATAGAAGTGAAAGCACATAAGACTTGTGCCTTCCTGTCAAATCTGTAGAAAAAATGGATGGAAAGGTAGTGTGGGAGAGGCAGAAAGGGATAGCAAGATACATCCAGAGTTTACTTGTCAATGTCTAAGCCATCACTTGTGCTTTTCTTATCATGGGATGGTGTTCCTTAAACATTTATTTTCTCTTGGGTGTAGCCATCACATAAGCCTTTGATACTTATCTAATCATTGGTCCAAGCTCTTATGTTATTCATTGTTCCCCTCAATGGTCCTTATTTATTACTATTCATAATTTCATTCTGCCTTATCTCAGACCTCACATTCTACTTTCATTTTGAACTATTTATAGCTAACAGTCTCTCTGCCATCATCTTAGGCATGTGTATAGTTGCCATATATTGTTCTATTTGTAAATTTTTATTGATTACATTATTTCTTGCTTTTTTTTTTAATATTGATTTACAGTATAACATTTCCATTTTCAGAGCTTCTAGAGAAGGACTCATTGCATGTTTTTACATGGAAAGGAGGATATTACGCCAAAGTGGGTACTTTCCTCAAAACACTTGTTTTTCAATAATCACTTTTCTCATTTGCAAAATGGGAGTTGTAATGTCTAATTTAAAGAGTTGCTATGGGATCAAATGAGATAAGGGATATAGGGAGCAAATGCCTCTGTTGGCTTAAACACTGAGTAAACAGTAATACACTAAGCTGGCACCATTTTCTTCCTCTGTTACTATTTGCCTTCACTTTGGTGCCCGACATTCTGTTTCATTTCTTTTCTATTTTCTTTTTTAAGATTTTATTGTTTTTAACAGAGACAGAGAGAGAGACAGATAGATAGAAGGGGGAGGGCCCAGGGCTGTCTCCATAGTTGTATGTCATCAGTTTTCAACATGGTTTCTTTCCACACAGGTGGGTGGCGGGGGGATGGAATGGGGTGGGGGGGCGCAGGGTGGGAACTGGGCTGGGGACCTCCCACAAGGGAAGCACACATCAGTTCAGCATGTGGGTCCGAATGGGCTGGACCTTGATCCTTGGTCCTTGGGGTTGCAAAGCGAGTGCTTAACCCTCTGAGTCATCCTGGCTTCCCTGACATTCTGTTTCTTGCACTGCCTCACGAGGACAGTCATCCATTGTGCATAGTTCTGCCACATTTTGGGGGCCATTCACTTCTCTTAGGTCCCAGCATCCCTTGTCATTTCTTATGCATGACTCAGCACACATTAGATTCCATTGGGGACTGAAGCCAAATTTAAAAAAGGTCTTCCTTCAATTTTGTTCTGTTCAACTATCACTTTACTCCACAACAACAGAAAGTGTCTGTGTTGCCTGAGACTCATTGAGAAGTGACAAGTCCATAGGGAATCAAGTTGGGGGTTACTCTGAGAGATATCATTACAGAATACTGAGCCTCTCCTGTAACCTCAGGCAGCCAACATGCATTTTTGGACGAGGATTATGCTGGTCCCTTCTTTTTTACATAGAATGAGTTCCTATGGGAGGTTACGCAGTTCTAAAAACAAACAAACTTCTTGCTTTAAAGGGACAAGGTTAATATGTTCCATTACAAAATCAAATGCCAGCACTATTTCGATTTCTTCTCTTCTAATTTTGTGTTCAGAAAATCTAATTGGACAATATGTACTTATATTTTCTCTGTCTTTCCTGAAATACCTAAATGATAAGTCATATGATAGGAAACTAGAAGCTGTTCTAACAATCAGCAGTATTTATAAGAGACATTAAGAGACAGGAGGCAATCCTCACTTTTAGGAACAATGTAGGCAGCCTGTACCTCTCTCTCTCACACATATATATGTAACAAACAGAAATTTTATTCAAAAAGTCTACTACACAATGGCAAACAATATAGTGAAATAAACTCACTAAGATTTTGTATCTTTATTGTTATGTTAAAATTAACATTCTCTTTGCCCCAGTTTAGATAAAATTTAACCTCCTGCTAGCAAATACACACATACACAAACAAATCTGTATAAAGGAAAAGCAAACATAATTTAAGCAGGTGTGACTACATTTCAAGGGGCATCTTTTGTTTAGCAGGGAAGGGTAGCGCTACCCTGAAGACAGTCAAGGAGGTGGAATAGTTGCTACCTCTGTATGCTTGGCAGGCTGCCAGCATCCCTGGCAATGGAGTCTGCTAAATCTTTTTTTTCCACATCAGTTTTGCTCATGTAGACTGCTGAACACAATGCACAGAAACAGGATCCTTTCAAATTTCACAGCCTCCAATGCTCCTTACAATGCTTTTGGCTGCTATCAACCAAAACCCCAGTTTCTGCTGACTTCCCAATTTAAATGACTCTTAAAGTAATTTCTTGAATTTCACTTTCATGAAGCAGTTCTGAGGGATGAAAACATTCCCCCTCCCCCTATCCACCCCCTAAGAAATTTGGGTAATATGGCCAGGGACCAAAGCAGAAAATCTGCTTTGCAAAGCAGTAACCTGCCCTTTTTTACATATTAAACCCATTATTGTGAATTGGTCATTTAGTCACCTCCTTCTCTCTTAAATGTGTCTTAGAGCCGTAGGCACTTGGAAATGCTGTGAATTAAAAATTTGGGAGTCTCAAATTAGTTCATGGTCTATAATGGGTGAGTCCAGAATTGATTTAAAAGACTAAGGTGGGTTAATACCACTGATGTTTGCAAGACAGTTACAATATTTCTTCTCATCAGCTCAGCATATATCCTATTATAATAATAAAATTGTGCTAGAAACCATCTGCTTATATCTATTTTAAGTACTAATACAATTATATAATTTTTTTCTGACAAAAAGGACATAGCTCATTCAATAATTCATCTAGCTAGTGTAATATATCAATTAATCGTTATTTGCTTTTTAAATTTTTTAAATCTGTAATGTTACATCAGATGTACCAAAACAAGTAAATATATTTGGAGTACTCTAATGGGACATTACAGTTTATAAGGAGTTCATTTTTATCTTCATCTTTAAATATGTGACACCTAACCTTACAGTAAATATTTATGTCTATTTTAAAATAATCTAAAATCATATGAAGTTATATGGAGAAACTCAGTAAAAGAAATACATTTTAAAGACAAACTATTTATTGAAAAATTTGGAGAGTGTGATCAATGATACATTTATAAGTGTTAATGGAGCAGTTTGTATAACATTGGGCCAAAAGGACATTTTATTTTTTTGTCTTTTGCTGTCCTTAATGATATTTTCCTGAGACAAAGCTAAATACATTATATAAGTAAATTATGCAAATAGTACACAACAGTATACCCTCCCACTCTTTTCTTTTGGTATAGAGCAGGGGTTTCAAACTCAATTAAAACACAGGCCATTTGGTGCAACAGGCAAGATTCACATGGGCCACATCACATTTACAAATGTCACCGGAACTCAGTCAGCGCGTTTATACACGCCCACAGGCCCCCAGGAAAGGCACTGGGCCACGTGTATACTCGTCTTCAGTAGTTAAAGGGTTAACGAGGGAATTGTGTGTATGGTATTGCCTTGATCTCCCCTAAGCGCTATTTTCTTCATAACAATTTTTTCTATTTTCATTTTATTTCAGAGCATCGTGGGCCACAAAAAATTATGCGACCTGCGGGCTGCCAATTTGACACCCCTGGTATAGAGCATATACTCACCACCAAACTCCCCCTAAAATAAACTTTTCGTAGATTCTGGCCATGTCTGCTGTCCCCATGTCTAGAACTTGTTAGAGTTTTGGTGTGGTGAGGGTCGAAGTGTAACATTACTCATTCTTACTACTTCACTTTTTATATTCTGCATGAGGTCTAGCTTCTCCTTTGGAAGTGAGCATTCGTTATATCTTTATGCCTTGGCCAAAACTTTTGTTTTTTCAATTCCTCAGACTGCTGTCTTTTCCTGTGTCGGTGGTGTTACTGTTCAATGCTATGCTGCTGTTTAGAAACATTCTGGGAAGGGAGCCAACTCCACATTTACATTGGTTATAAATCAGGCAAGCCATTAATGACGCAGCATGACCTAAAGTTCCCCAAACGTTGCTTCCCTGAGAGTTTCCACTTAGTCCTGTAGATGCCCCCAGAGACTTCTTAGTTTATGGGAAGTATTCCTTCTACAATGTAAAATCTGAGAACTTTCAGTGTGTGAAAGCCACCGAATGACCATTGCTTCCTGTATTTACAAAGTGGCCTGCATGCTAGAGAGACATTATAAATAATTCTGTCACTTTCAGTGAGATTGTGTTTTAAACACACTTTGCAAACTGCATGTGGATTGTTTTGTGAATCAACTACAACATTTTTGTTGCTTGTTTTTTTGTTTGTCTGTTTACCCTATCTCTTAGCAAAGAATTTTATATAATTTTAAGATTCACTGATATCTTAGCGGCATTACAAAAACACATGTTATTTTATATAGTGCGATTTAAATTGGCACATAACGTAAATCTAACTCTCTGTGAAAATAACAGTATACCCAAATACTACCTACATTTATTTAAGTGAAAATTATAATTGTTGGCTCCCTGAAAAGAACATTAACATCATTGTAAACATCAGTTGAAAAAAGTATTCATATCCAAGCAATGTATTTGCTCTGGGATGGGGAAATAAACGTTTTCTGAAGAATTATTTTCTTATTGCTAAAAAAATCATGTAATGACTTGGGATTTGAAATTTTTAAAATCAGGACAAAATGTTGTATTCTTTTATTCTTAATGCAAGAATTCTTGTTACAATTGAAGTGTGATTATTTGGGTATACAAGATTTTGAATCTGATGCTTTAAAAAAAAATCTTGTTTGCTTTACTAAATTATAGGAAGGGACTTTAAGGTCATGGCCATTCCTCATTATAACATCTCATTATAACATCTGTATATCAAGATCATGCTTTCTGGTATGCCTAAGCGTTTTCTTCCCACATAGGACAGAGTTTGTTTTCAGCGTCTAAAGATCTTTTCTCATATTTATTTTTACTTTACTACAGCTAGTTTGGACAATAACATTACTTTAAATGGCCAATTAAAAATGAATTTAACACACATTGGGCTGTATATGTTAGATAAATTTTCTTACAAATTGATCCAAGTAATATATTTAACTATGTTTTTAAGACACAGAAAGTAGCACTGAGAGAAAACATTTCTTAGTTACAATATATCTCTCTTTTACCCTTCCCTTTCTCTCTCTCTCTTTCTCTCCCCCAACTCTCTTTCTTTCTCCTACGCTCTTGCAGAATAGACTAAAATGTTTAATGTTAAATCATATAAATTTTAACTGGTGTGAGGTGGTATCTCATTGTGGTTTTTATTTGCATCTCCCTAATTGCTAGTGATGTGGAGTACTTCTTCACATGTCTATCATCTTTTTTAATGTCTTCTGGGGAGAAGTGTCTGTTTAGGCCTTCTGCTTATTTTTTAATTGGATCATTTGTTTTTTTGTTGTTGAGTTGTATGAGTTATTTATATATTGTAGATATTAGCCCCTGATCAGAGGCATTTTTTGCAAATACATTCTCCCATTTGGTTTGTTTTCTTTTTACTTTGTTAATGGTGTCCTTCTCTGTACAGAAGTTAAATCATTTAGAAAATGCATAAAAAGCTGCTACTTTCTATATGTATTTTACCAAAGTATGAGAAACGCATTCTAAAATTTTCCTGAACCCACAAGGTTTGTTCTCTCATAGCCCCGATCTCTAAGCAGAATCTAAATTATTACTATATAAATGGAAATACAGAAAATGGGCTCCTCATGCCTATTAAAACATATTGCCTTAAGATGGTTGTAATCTCTTACTGCATCTTCAGCATTACCTATTTACTTACTGTTTTACACCAACCTTTCTTACTGTTCCCCAAACATACCAGGTACTGTTTTACCACAAGGCTTTGGAACTAGCTTTTCTCTTTGTGTGAAATATTCTTGCCCCGGATGTATGCATGGACCTCTCCCTCACCCACTTCAGCTCTCTTCCAAATGTTACCTTATCACTGAGATGTGTCTTAACCTTCCAATTTAGAGCTGAAACTTTTCTTTATTTTGTGATGTCCATTTTTCACCCTGTTATAATTGTATAGCATTTTTTTCCCTTATAAAATAGCATATGTTTACTTATTTATTACAATCTTGGTCTTTCTTCTCACTAGATTGCAGACTTCATTCAGAAAAGCAGAATTTTTTGTTTTTTCCACTTATGTATCCCAAAATCTAGCTTGGAATAAAATAGACTCATATATTTGATGAATATGTATATAATGTAGAGAATATTTTATTATTTTAACTGAAAAAATATCTTATTTATTGACATATGCAAAGATTCTAAGCATCATCTCCTTGGAAGACAGGGATGGGGTTGGAGAATACATTATGCAAATATGTCTTTGCATAAAATATATACCAATTTTACTTAGACTATATATATGTTTAGGTTGACCTTCATGGGGAGTACTGGTGGACATTGTAGTAGAGGAGACTAAAGCTACCTGCTTCTGTTTTCACCAGGCATTGACTCCTCAGAAAACTGAGAGAGGAGAATGCTCATATTACTAAAACAATGATGCTTATGTGGGAATGTGGAGTATGTGAAGTGTATGTGAGGGAGACAGAGGTATTTAAGTATATACTTGAACCAAAAATATATGTAAACATAATAGAAGACCATATAACGTTACTTTTCAAAGTAAACTAACTCTACTTTTTATTCGTAGTCATTTTATATGCATCTCTCCTTTTTAAATTCCTTTAATTGTGTGGTTTGTTTTTTTTTCTTAAACCACTGCTGGGAGGTTTGTTTTTTTATATATTTGCTAATGGTGATATACACATACAGAGTGTTGTATATCCAAGTAATTTGGAAACTGCACAGTGCAATGCAAATGCTATTTATTTTAATGATTATTTTGTGGCAATTGTATTATGATTTAGTTAAATGTTACCATATTTTTCTAGGATATGATCAGACTATGAATGCTCATAGAAGTTCAATATCCTTGCAATTGTACTTCTTCTTTATAATTTATTTTTGTATGAATATGTAAAGGGAAAGGCATTGGCAGGTTTAAAATTATATTCCTTTTCTTTCCCATATTGGAGTAGCTACTGAATTACTGAATCCTATACAATCTCCCTCTCCATTTATCTACCTAGTTCTTACTCCAGAAATGAGAAACCAAGATCATTAGCCATTTTTCACCTTTGCCTGAGCTGCATCTACTGCCCAGGAATCTTGAAACTAAAAGTGGGATGGAAAATTGAGCCCTGAGAAAAATGCTTTTGATACTCTTTCTCCACATTTTCTCATTAAACATTACAGAAAAGAGGTTCACTGATGCTGACAGAGTAGCTGATTGTGCCTGGAAGAAAAATTGTCATGGCAAGTACAAATTAGATCATCGTGGGCCAGCTTGTGTTTTGCTGTTTCAGCTGCTATGAGCGACTACCACACAATAATTTTCCATTAATGTGAATAAATAAATCAAGTAGAAAATTACTTTAAAAGTAGTGATTTTTGACATTGCAACACCATTTCAGTCCAAATGAGCACAATAGTATGACAAAAAAACACAGGATCACCACCAGCCCTTGTCTTAAAAATTTGAATTCATATATTTAGAAAGCACTTAATATATCTAGAACTAGATAAATATATTCAGTAAACATATTGCCTACTTCATTTCTCACTTCTGCCATAAGTAAAGACAACACATTTTGCAAAGTAGATAAATTGTGAGTCCAGAAGAACTCGTTTTGAGGGTAGGAATAACGTTTTGAGGGTAGGAATAACATAAGACCAAGGTATGTGGTTAAGGCATGCATAACATTTTAGAAAAGATTCTCTAGCCACTTCATGGGTATGCAGATAGTCCAAAGATATATTGCACATTGTCTGTTTTCAACAATGTTCTCTAGGAAAAAAGAAACACTTCTGTTTTTTAGTGATATATTATACAAAAAAAGTACCATACCAACCTCACACAGCAAAAATAGTTCTTCCTTGGAGCATCTAGACATATTTTTTCCTTTTTTGAAGATATAAAATGGATAAGTTTCAGGAATGTCATACACTCATAGTATGACCTTTAAGGATCAAATTACATAACTTGGTTAGTCTGATTCTACTCTTTTTTACTTGTATGATAGTGGACACATGCCTCTGTATATAAAACACCTCATAATATAGGCAACGTTTTCACTTTACAAAGGAGTGAGTTTTTTTTTTTCTTTTTCTTTATTTTATTTTTTTATTGTTAAATTTATTGGGGTGAAATTGGTAACAATTAGATAGTTTCCGGATGTACAAGTTCACATCATATCACCTATGCATCGCATTATGTGTTCACTACCCAGAATCAGCTCTCCTTCCATCACCATATATCTGGTGTGTCCACTCCCACCTCACCCCCCACCCCCCTCCGCCAACTCTCCCTCCCCCCTCCTCCCCTTCCCTCAGGTAATCACTATTGAGTGTGTCCATAATGCTGGTGCCCACTCACACCTCCCCTCCCCACTCTCCCTCTTCCCCTTCCCTCAGGCAATCAGGAGTGAGTTTTTTAATTGTCAAATTCAACTATAAATATTTTCAAAAGTGTAGATTAAATAGTCAGGTATATGCAAATAATTTAGTACATTAACTTAAATATATATTTATAATAAATATTGTATAAAACATCTTAAAAAAACAAACAAACAAAAACATCTTAACTTGGAATTATTAATTGATCTTTGCTCAGATTTTATTATAAATATTTCTTTGCACTTTTTTCTTTGCATCTTGAGACCTCAGTGTCTTCCTCTTTTTTGAGTTTCTTAGTCATCTCAACCAATTTTTCAGAGAACATACTCGCAAACTCTAGCTTATGAATCTATGGGTGATGTTATCACTTATATTTTTATTTTACAAACTTTATCACAGAAAATATTAGGTCATTCCTACTCACTTATTTATTCCATAGGAGTATATTCATGATCTTTATAAGTTAACCACTTACTTTGACAGAGTCATTCTCAAAATGTTTGTTTAAAATTGTATTCAATAGTTATTAACTATGAGGTATTACTAAACTAGTATTATGTTTCTTTGCCATTTTTCTTTTAAATTCATATAGGTGACCTCTATAATTGACCCAAACTAGAATCAACTGAATCTTCCCTAAGCATGGTGATCTAAATAAAATAATTGAAAGCACACCTCATAAAATAACCAAATTTATAAGGAATCAAATATAAGGTGACCAGCCAAGTAACATTTATGTAACAAAAGTCCTCCTTTCACAATTGGGCCTATGCATTAAATTTGTAGGTCTCCATTTTGTATTATTTTTGACCAGATTAAAGGGTAATAATCTTACTGATTTTTCTGAAGAGTAAGGTTTAAATTAATGATGTGCATAACTTATTGCCTTTTCCATAGTCAATACTTGACATGCCAAATAAATGATAACCTCTAGTATTTATAAGAAAAATCTCCAAATTTCGTAGTATAGTTTATCCTTTAATGTTAATTATTAAAAGGTCTGCTAAAAGATTTATACACAAACAATGCATCAACACATAATGACAGGCCATGTAGCTACATTTATCATTTTATATCTGTTTATAAACTGAATCATAATGAAATAAAAAATTTCAAAATGATAATGCCATTATACATCCACTCACACGTTATTAAAATATTTTGTTTAGAAAATATTTGCAAGGGAAAATTGTGTCTTTAGCCATATACTAATTTCTGATTTACATGATAAGTATAGATAATTTTTTTTTGCTATAATCACCCATACAAGTGAGTCTTAGTTTTCACACATTAAATTCTATAAATCCATTTCTAAATTAGAAGTGGAGAACTTGAAATATATTTAGTTATAGAAGCAATGGGATTGAATGTATTTACCATTTTTTATATTTTTCATCTTTTTAAAATTAAATTTATTGGAGAGATGTTGGTTAATAAAATTACATAGGTTTCACGTGTACCTTTCTATAATACATCATCTTTATATTGAATTATAAAGAAATAAAAATATACTTAAAAAAAGGGGAAGCCGGGATGGCTCAGTGGGTTAAGCGCTCACTTTGCAGCCCTGGGGATCAGGGATCGAATCCCGGCCCTGGCCCGTGCGGACCCATATGCTGAACTGGGAGCTCCCCCAGTTCAGTTCTCTCTCTGTCTCTGTATCTCTCTCTCTCTCTCTCTCTCTCTGTCAAAAATAAATAAAGAAATAAAAATATATATTGAATTGTGTGTTCACCACCCCAATTCACAGAATAGTCTTCCAAAGTCTACTCAATCCACATTATTATCAGAATTGTGAGTGTGTGTGTGTGTGTGTGATGAAAAATTGCAGAATAGAGTAGTGTATAAATTAGATATAATGGAATAAGGAATAGATACTAATGTTCAAAGCTGTACCTGAAGAAAATCAAGCTTAATCAGTGGACATAAAAATTTTGTGAATGTCCTTAAGCAGGCTTCTCAGCATGTCTGTGAGCTTAAGAGATTGCTGATACTGGTTTTTATGACAAACTGTATCTCAAAATGTATTGCCTTTTTTACATTAATATTGACGGATCCTTACCTCAACCCTGTGGCTTGGTAAAATAGCACAATACTGAAGTTCTGGTATTGTTTATCCAGTTAATTATTATGTGTTTCTTTACTTGTCAAATGTGTTTGGGCCTCTACTCTGCCTTTGCACTTGAATAGGTATTAGTAATTCCCGTAGGAATAGTAATGGTCCCTATAATCACATAATTCTGACAGATGTTTAAACTGATAAATCCCATAGTGTTAAAAATGCTATAATAGAAGCATGAACAGATGGAGAATAAGGCAGGAAGTGGTCACCTAGGGTCCAGTGAGAGCACAAGGATGCTCATCATAGGTGCCAGGAGACAGTTCAGTACTGTGATGAGATACACAGCTAAGAGAGAAAGATGTACATATTGCTCCAAATTTTGTGATTTATCAGCCCAATTGGGTCATTATTTTATCTAACATGAGGAGAAGCTCAGAGAGACAGAGAGAAAGCCAGAGCGAGAGAGAGAGCAAGAGAAGGAGAGACAGACAGAGAGGGAGAATAAATGAGAAATTTTGATATGTTGATTTGTTGGTTGCTTATGTTAGCCAACTTGTAGTATCATCAATGAAGGATAACTTGACTGTTATTTGGAGTGGCCAAGAAATGGAGATATAGAGCAATGTGAGTGCTTCACTTTCATTTCTTTATTTAAAATTCATATTTTATAAGAACCTACTCCTTGTGAAGGAGTTTTACTGAGCCTTTAGTGTGATAATTTTTGTTTTTTATTAGTGCATGGTAGCTTTATAAGAGAACAGGGATGGAAGTGAATCAAAGAAGTGGATCCTAGTTGTAACGGCAAACTCTGGCTTGGAATTTTGAGTTTTATTTATTTTTATTTATTTATTTATTAAAATATAGCTAACATACAATACTTATTATATTAATTTCAGGTATACAACATAGTTATTCAACATTTATATACCCAATTAGGTGATCACTTCGATAAGTCCAGCAGCTATCGGTTACTGTACCACGCTATTACAACAGGGGGACCTCCACAGCTGATATGTCCCTCCAGATTTTAACTGCCACACCTGGATGTGTGGCCAGCCTATTTTTCATACATTCTCCAAATGGCTTCTTCTGTAAGTCTTTAGTTGTAGGACTTTGGTTCTGCTGGACTTCAGGTAATTCTCAATGATAAGTTGTTTTGTAGTTTAGTTGTAATATTCATGTGGTCATGTGAGGAGGTAAGCACAGCATTTACCTACTCTGCCATCTTGACCAGAAACCCTAGAATTTGGGGTTTTAAATGCTGAAGATATAGAAGTGAATGTGAAAGATTATGGTCCCTATTCTTACTAGAATTTAGTCTTGGTGGCAATGGAGAGATGGACAAGCAGTAATTAAATATGAACACAGTATTTATCAATTAGGTTGCTCTGTTCAACTAATAAAAGTATAAGACATCAATTCAAATTTGAATTTCAGGTAAATAAAATTATGTGTTGATTATCTGAAATCAACACATAATTATTACATTTATTGCAGTGACACTTGTTAGTAAAATTATATAGGTTTCTAGTGTACATTTCTATAATACATCATTTATATATAGCATTGTGTGTTTACCACCCAGAGTCAGTTCTCTTTCTATCACCACATATTTGACCCATTTTTCTTTTTCCACCACCTTCCTTCCTAAAACAATAATTTACATGTTGGTTATCTGAAATTCAAATTTAACAGGATATAATATTTTGTAGAAACTCTAGATATTCAATAAGTTTTCAGATGGGCTAATAAAACTAGCTAACTTTAGCTACTGGTTTTTTTCTTTTCTTTGAGAATAATTAATTACAAAAAGATTGCTCAAAGCCAAGAATTTTTTTTTTTAGTGAGGTTTTAACATTTGAGATTATGCCAACTTAGTAGTTATGAACTTCATACCTTTTCTATATCCACTAAGATTATTTTCTGATGTTCCAGTGGTCAGATTTTTGTTTTTATAGGATATAACTAATTCCTGAATCATCCAGGACTTCTTAAAATTGCAGAAAGTGCACTTCCATAAATTTGGGCTTCTCATTATTTAAAAACATTGTTGTACTATCTTTTCAATTATAATAGCATTTTAAAGCATAATTTACCTATTAGTTTATACTTACAGCTTTTCTGATTTTATAATTGAAGTTCATTTTGTCCTTACATTGTTCTCTAAATGTGTAGGATTCACTCATATTTTTTTCTAATTCTGCTAATGTCACAGGGATTTATCTCCCTGTCCTGAGGGATCTTATGGATATTTTGGAATGTGGTGATATTGCTGGCTTTTCACCCGTAGTTTTATCATCCATTAGAAGTAAGTGATGGGGGTGTATCTGTAAGGTTAATCCTCATGCAAACACCAAGCTATTGCTTATAATTTGAGGTGATTTGTCTCATGAGATATAGTGTGTGCCTCAGCAGTAAAGGCCCCATAGAGGATTTATGTTCTCACATTTTCATCTCCCATGGATACAAGTCAAGTACAAAAGAAGCACTCTCCCTGAGGGGAAGAACTTTGTTAAATCAGATTTATTTGAGAAAATCTGAAATTTAATATGCATTTAGTGCATGATTTATTGCTAATTAATTGACTCTACCACAAAAGAGCGTACATTCTCACCAAGAGGACCAAGACTTGAGCCTTGGGGGTCCTCACAGAAGAGAATGAGGCTAAAAAGTGAAGGTATGTTAGAAGAACCAGAGTTTCAAGAAAAAAAAATACAGCAAGGTAAATAGTTCAAAAAAATTCAAAATTGTTTTAAGAAAATTAAGGAGAATTTGGTTATAGTCTGCTGAAAAGTTAAATTCATATTCTGAGTTCAAACAATGCTTTGTTTGAAGTTTTGAAGTCGGTACAATATCTTTGATTGATAGTGGAAGATAACAATCAAAGAAGTGAGAATGATCAAAATAGTTGAGATAACAGTGGGGTCTACAGAAATTAACAATCGCTAGTGAAAATCGGATTGAAATTTATCAAAATTTACAATAGAGAAGTTCTGTTGCCTTTTGCCAAAAATATTAACATTAACCAAAAAAATGGTAGAAATGACTCAAGATTGAAGATTAGCAACTCAAGAAAGATTATGGATAATCATGGTGACAGAGGACACAGACAGTAATGGTGACAGATGGTGATAGGAAAACAACCTGTTTTAGTGAAATCAGCTATGAGAGAACTAAACTGAATCTTAGTTGGGGTAGTAAATAAAATGTAGTCAGAAGTAAGTTAGAGAAGTAAATTATAATAGAAATAAATAATATAGTATTTTGATGTAGGTGAAGTGAAAGTTGAATAGTTCAATGAAAATTGGATTGATACCATCTAAGAAGGTTCTAGATTTTGAAAGAGAAATACTAGGTGATAAGTGCTATGTTAAAAGTTACAAGGTATAGTAAATGAGCTAAAGGAACAGTTTCAAGGTGTAATATGAGCTGGCAACACTGGTTTTGAAGGTGTCAGTAATGATGAGTAATAGAAAAAAAAATCTAATCTTAATGTTGGAGCCATTAGCATGATAGAGAGATTTGAATCATTGTAGGTGAAGTTCTTTTTACAAACTGCACTCTAAGTTAATTCTGTGTTATAGAAAAGTTCTGCCTAAGTTTTGGCTATTAAGTTAGATTTTATATGCTGAATAATGTCTCCTACAAGTGTGACTAACCACAGGGATGTGATTTGTATGCATATGTCAGAAATATGAGGATTGCATAGAGATATAAAAGGAATGCCCATAGTCATAAATTAGAAATTATATCAAGAAAATTTTATTGGACAGTTTTACAATGCAATTCTGAAGAGAAGGCTAATCATTGTGATATTCTTATCTATATTTTATACTGAACTTCATCATAGCTTAAATCATTATTTCAAAATTAGCTAGTATTTATCCAAACTGCTTAGCTCATTTAATAATGCCATTCCTGTCTCAAAACATCTATAACCCTTGTACAAACCGGAGGTTAGGCAATAACACCTGGTTAATTTACTTTTGCTTGTGCTTTGGAAACTGTTGACCTCAGCTACAGATCCTTTTGCTTCTCATGGTATTCTTGCCTTTCTGCCCATCCCCATTGTATTTGATGTGAAACATTGTGTCCTATTGATTGTTAAGCCTGCCTCTACAATATCTTCTCTTCTCCCTTGAGACCACCTTTGGTCTATCTACTGCTTCAAAACTCAGCCTTTGCCTAGCCTAACATTCTCTGATACAAGGTGTGTGTGTGTGTGTGTGTGTGTGTGTGTGTGTGTGTGTGTGTGTGTGTGTGTGT
>PVKE010003797.1:0-69370 GCA_004027555.1 Craseonycteris thonglongyai
TATATATATATATATATATATATATATATATATATATATATATATATATATTGCTTCCTGCATTTTTTTATACCTGTCTATTGATATATTTTCATATATATCTTTCTACATATATATTATATGTATAAAATCTTCAAGTGTGTATATGTGTATGTTATGAAATGAACTGAATGCTTATATCCCCTCCAAATCCATATATTGAAGGTCTAACCCCAAGTGTGATGTTATTTGGGGGATACTTTAGAAGATATTTAGGTTTAGAAGACGTCATGAGGGCACCCCTTAAGAAGACACCAGAGAGTCTCCCCTGTCTCTGCTCTCTTTTATGTGAAGATATAGCAAGAAGGCATATGTCTGCAAGCCAACCAGAGGGTTCTCACAAGAACAAGATCACTCTGGACCCTGACCTTAGATTTACCAGCCTGCAGAACTGTGAGAAATAAATATGTTGTATAAGCCCCACAATCTAGGGTATTTTGTTACAGCAGCCCAAACTAAAACAGTATGTATGCACCAGCCAACCAAAAGTTGAGCAAAATTAACATCTTAATCAAGGATAATTTGGAGTATAAAGAGTTATTATATTTTTTCTACTTTTTTCAATTCATAAAATAAATTTGACTGAATTGGTCCTATTATTGAATCTCTAAAAATATCAAGGATCTTATGATATTTCACAATACCATCTAGAAAAAGTCTAAATGAAAAATATTTTATTTTGATTCATTATCTTTCATCATAAGAAAAGCCTGCAATGAGTTACAGAAAGTAGACTTTTACATTTCCTCATTTTTAGCATCACATTCAGAAATATAGACAAATGTCATTACAACCCTGTGAATAATGAATAAATGCCACCTGGCCGGGGGTGGAGAGTGGGTAAGGAATGGAAGGAGGTGGAAGAAAATATGGCAAAACTGGAACACATTTGTTTGAGTTACAGAACAATTAGAAAATTGGTCCCCCCCCCCAACAATTCTGTAACAAACAGGATGACATATGTCTCCTAAAAAAAATAAATAAATGAAATAAAAAATATGATTTTCATTAAGAACAAGATCTGCATAAGTTAAAGAAAAAAATATGAAAAAAAATCTTGGGCACATTGGGTTAATTCAAAGGCAATGAACTAAATGACCCTGATGCAAATATTTTGAATATCATGGGCATAGGGATTCCAGGTCTCGTTTTTATAGACTAGGAACTGTTGTAAATCCTTATTTCTTTAGGACATTTACAAGCCCTCAAGTTCCTGCTCTCGAGGCTCATGGCAATAAGAGTGATCATGAATCTCTACTATTTTTCTCCTTTTTCATCTTGAATGAGTGCCTTAAACTATGAAAATGCTCTGTACTTCTGGTCTTTGAGATGGGACATTATTCTCTGTATCTGTTCTCTGCTATAGTTCAACAAAGTATTTCTTTAAAAATATATAGCATTATTTGTACATTTGAGCCAGTAATGCACTTCTGAAAATTCATAAGGAAATACACAGAAATGCAGTAAAGTATTGCATGCAATGGTATTTGCACAACATTTTATAACAAAATTGTTTCTATTCTAAAAAGAAAATTAAAAATATAGTTAAATGAATTATAGCTAATTATTGGGTGGATAAATACCATGGTAATTTACTAAAAATGCATGTATCCAATATCTTCCTTGTTTAAATGATTCATGTGAATAAAAACAAATAATGATTTAATTGCATCTTTATAACACTTGTATATACTTATTGTAAAAAGCTTATAAAATCCAGTAAAATAAAATAAAACAATAAATCACCCATAACCCCCCTCCCCCAATACATACACACACAGAGTCATATTCAATATAAGCTTCCTAGTTGCATCTTGCTCTCTTTTAAACAAGAAAACATAGGTCTTTGGCTTTCTAATTTTACCTACTATTTTACCATACAAATAAGTTCCAGAGTCAGAATACTTAGGATCAAATCCCAGTTAGATTCTTGTGCTATATGTCATTTTGGCAAGTTATTAAACCTTTCTCTATGTATGTTTTCTTATCTGCAAAATGGAGATAATACTAGTATTTATTCACAATAGTGGTCTTCTGCAAATAATTTTTTTAAAGAATAAATCATACAATATATATTGAGTGCTTAGCATACATAAAGTAGAATAGACCTCAAAATAGAAATAGACAAATGAACCCTTTTAAAGTCATCGCAAATTTTAATACCTCTTTCTCAGTATCTGAAAGAACAAATAGGCAGAGAAACCAATAAAGGTATGAAAGACAAAAGAAATGAACCATACTATTAAATTACTTGAACTAGTTGACATTTATAAAACATGCCACACAATGAGAGTATACATTCTTTTTCACTCTAACTAGATATTCCATAGACACTGAGATAGACCATATTATAAAAAACAAAACATCTCAATAAGTATAAATGAATTGAAATCATAAAACAAAATGTGCTCTCTGATGACATGGAATTAACTAAAAATCTATACTAAAAAAGAAAAAATACAAGGAATGTCTCCAAATGGTTGAAAAATAAATAACACACTTTTGATAATATATGAGAAAAAGAAGAAACACAATAAACATTAGAAGGTATTTTGAACTGAATGAAAATGAAGATATATATTAAATTTTCCGGGAATGCATCTAAAGCAGGGCTCAAAGAGAATTTGGCAGCAAAAAATCATTGTGTTAGAAAAAAAGAAGAATTTCCTGTCAATACCGTAATTTTCTGCCTTAAGAAACTAAGAGAAAAAAAAGCAAATTAAATTCAAAGTAAGAATAATAAAGAAATAATATAGACAAGAGTATTAATATATCAGTGACATAAAAAACTAATAGAAAAAAAATCAATAAAACCAAAGGCTGTTTTTTAAGTTTAATATAGTTAACAAACCTCTAGTTATGCTATGAAAAAAAAGAAGAAAACACAAATTGCCAAGATAACAAATAAAAGAGAGAACATCACTATTGATCCTGTACACATTAATAGGAAAATGTGACAACTACTGACTTATTCAATAACTTAGATGGGAGGGACAAATTTCTTGAAAGATATAACCAACCAAAGTTTGCCCCAGAGGAAATAGATGACATAAGTAGTGCTATACGTATTAAAGTTAAACATAATCAAAAGCCTTCAAACAAATACAGATATAAATGAGAAGGGAGTGGGGGAATCTCCAAACCTGGATGGCTTTGTTGATGAAGTCAACCAAAATTTTTAAAAAAGAAATAAACAAATTTGATACAAACTCTTCCTGGAAGTAGAGGAAATGAAATATTTCTCAACTCACAAAATCATTACCCTATACTATAAACAGATAAATACAATGCAAGGAAACAAAAAATTGCATACCACTAAATCTTATAAATGTAGTCACAATAATCATTAAAAAAAAATTAACAGACTGACTCCAGCAATACATAAAATCAATAATACATCATAAACAAGTGAGGTTTATCCTAAGAATGCAAATTTAAGTCAACATTTGAAAATAAATCAATGTAAACCATTATATCAATAGACAAAAAAAGAAAAAACATACAATCATCTTTATAAATGCAAAAAAAGCTCTTGAAAAGATTTAGCTTTCATCATAATAAAAACCCACAATCATATAATAATACAAGGATACTTGTTTGGCCTGATAAAGAACATATGCTCAGAAGCTACACATAACATTAGACTTTAATAATCAATTAAATGTTGTAAACATTGTTTTAAATGTCGTTTGCAAACAACGAAATCATCTGTACAGAAAATTCCTAAGAAATTCTGAAGCTACTAAAACTAATATATAAATTTAGCAAGATTACAGAATAATCAATATTCAAAATTAATTGTCATTAATTTTCGCACACTAGAATTAAACATTTAAATCAAACTTTCCTTAAATACCACTTAAAACTGTATTACAAAACATAAAATACAGTAGTCCCCCCTTATGTATAGGGACATGTTACAAGACCCCCAGTGGACGCCTGAAGCCACAGATAGTACTGATCCCTATATACACAGTCTTCGTTGTTTCCCAATATAGACATGCTTATGATAATGTTTAACTTAGGCCTAGTAAGAAACTAACAGCTAACAATAAATTAGAACAATTAGAACATTATACTGTAATAAAAGTTATGTGAATGGCCTTGGGGTCATTAAGTAAAATATGAGTCACCTGAACACAAGTACTGTGATACCACAACAGCCAATCTAATAATTAAGATGGATACCCAGTACCTAACAGGCAGGTATTTTATACAGTGTGGATATGCTGAACAAAGGGGTGAGTCGTGTCCTAGGAGAGACGGAACAGAACTGCTCAAAATTTCATCATGTGACATAGAACCACAGGCAATTTAAAATTTATGAATTGTTCATATTCCTGGAATTTTGCATTTAATATTTTCAATCCATAGTTGACCTTAAAAACCATGGGAAGCAAAACCTAAAATAAGGGTGAAGTATTGTATTTAAGGATAAATTTAACAAAATGTGTGAAAGGTCTGCACACTGTAAACTACAAACCTTTGCTTAGAGAAAGTAAAGAAATCCTAGAGAAATACAAAGTTTATAAATTGAAGACTCACTTATTGTTAAGACATCAACTCTCCCCAAATTGAGCTACATATTTAACACATCCCGGTGATAATCACAGCATGTTTTTGCAGAAATTGCAGGCTGATTGTAAAATGTCTATGAAAATAGCAGAGACCTATCGCAGCTAAAATCATTTTGAAAAAGAACAAAACTGGAAGAGTTATACTGCCTGATACCACGATTCACTATAAATCTACAGTATCATTTGTACAAGAATTGTAATATAGATCCCTGGAATAGAATAGAGAATTCATAAATAGAACTGCAAATATACAACTTTTTTGAAAAACGAAAAGGTAATTCAATTGGAAAAAAAACAGCTTTTTTTTTTTTTTTTTTTTAACAATAGTGTTGGAACAATTTGGATAACCAAGTGCACACAAATGAATCACCTTACGACATACACAAAAATTACTTCTAAATGCATCACAGACCTCAATGAAATAAACTATAAAATACATAGAAAAGGCATAGGGGAAGTTTCTTGTAAACTTGGATTAGGTCAAAGGTTCTTAATTAGGACCCAAATATAAGCCAGAAAAGAAAAGTGATATACTGTACTCATCAAAATTTGAAATTTCTGCTTTAAGGACACTTAAAAAATAGAAACAATGCAAGCCACTCATGATGAGAAAATGATCGTAAGACACATCATGTAAAGGACTTGTATCCAGAATATATAAACAATTCTTAGCACTTAATAATGGGAAGGCAAATATTTCTGCTCCCCCACCCCACAAAACACACACACACACACATTACTCATGGGTAGATGTTTGAACAAATACTTCATAAAAGATAATATACAAATGACTTTGAATACATTAAAATGGTCAACACCATTAGTTATCAGAGAAATGCAAAATAAAACCACAATGAGATAGCATCATAAGGCTGCTAGAACATTATATTTGTCAGGGTCTCCAAATAAAGAGCACAAATAAAGTTATATAGATGATATAGATATATGAAGATTTACTATAAGGAATTGGCTATTGCAATGGTGGAGGCTTTGTGAATTTAAAATCTGATGGAGCAGGCGAACAGGAAGCAGTTGCTATTTGACTCCAAAGGCAGGCAGCTAGAAAACCAAGAAGAGCTAATGTTGCAAATGGAGACAGTCTGCTGACAGAATTTCCTCTTGCTCGGAAGATGTTTTATCCAGGCCTTCAAATGATCGCATGAGGCCCACCCACATTATGAAAGACAATCTGCTTTACTCAGAGTCCACTAATTTAAATGTAAATCTCATTCAAAACACCCAGAATAATTTTTGACTAAATATCTGTGCACTGTGGCCCACTCAATCAACACGACACATAAAATTAACCATGACAAATACTGAAAAGTTGAAAGACTAAAAATATCAAATGTGGGTAAAGATGTGGAACAATTCCATGTCGGTTACATTGCCAGTGGAAATGAAAAATGGTACAACCACGATGGAAAACAGTGCGGCCATTTCTTACAAGTTAAACATGGATTTATCACATAACCCAGCAATCATACTACTAGGGATGTGAACACACTTGTTCTCACAAAGACCTGCATGTAAATGTACTTGACAGTGATATTCACAATAGCCAAATACTGGAAACAATTCAAATTTCCATTAGCTGGTAAATGGATAAACAAACTGTGGCATGTTGATACACTAGAAGACTATTCAACAGTAAAAAGAAGCAAACTCCTGATTTTGGCAAAATTGTGGGTGAACCTGGAAAGAACTGGCTGTGTGGAAAAAAGTCATCTGTAAAACACTATGTACTGTATGAGTCTATTGACCTGGCATTTCCAGAAAGACAAAACTACAGGAAAAAGAAACAGATCACTGGTTGAAACTAAGGTAAGAGGAGGAGACAACTGCAAATGGATTCAAGAGAACTTCTTGAGGAAGAAATTGTTCCATATCTTCTCGATTATGACTGTGGTTACAGGGTTGTACATTTGTCAAAACACATCAAACTGTCCCCTTTAAGAGGGTAAATTTTAGTAATGTAAGTTATGGTTCAATAAACTTAGCTTTTTAAAATACACCAAGACATGCGTTAGTTCATTAAATCAACATCCTATTTGGACAACTACCCTGTTTCCCCTAAAATAAGACAGTGTCTTACCCTGTTTCCCTGAAAATAAGACAGTGTCTTATATTAATTTTTGCTCCCAAAGATGCACTAGGTCTTATTTTCAGGGGGATGCCTTATACCTATTTCAGCGAGAGGCAAAACTGTAAGTAGGTCTTATTTTCAGGGGATGTCTTACTTTCGGGGAAACATGGTAGCTGTTAATACATATTTCAAATTGCCAAAACTGAAATTATTGAAAAAATATTCAATAAGCACTTGGTATTGTCCTTAAATGGCCCTTTGAGAACAAATTAGTCTATAAATTAAAACAGAATGACCTCTTTCTCCTGTTACACATAGGTCTATATGCACATGTGCACACACACACACACATGAGTTTTCTAGAACATTGGCAGGGCAATAAAGATTTCCTTGAGATCACCACAAGAATGACATGACAAGGGATATGGAAGTAGAGACTGGACTCTCCCGTTTTGTAATATGCTGTTGGTGCAAAGGCAGTGGCCTGGAGTTAACTTAGGGGAGCCAATTAAAGATCATGAGTTCCGTCAAATTTACAGCGTTGTTAACACCGGTGGCTATTAAAGGGTTGTTTGAGAGCAGAAGCGGGGGATTAGAAGTGTGGCAGTTACTACGCAGTGGTGAAAATTATATGTTCAGGATCTCTCAAGAGGAAGCCCCTGGGGTCTTCCATAAATAGTTGATGAGACGTTTTTCCCTTCAATGGCAGGTAGGGGTGAACCAGGAAGAGAGAGACATTTGACACTGACTCTAATGAGCACACAAAAGTTCCAGATTCTGACGTTTTGATCTTTGATTGTAACAGAAGCTGTTTCTACACTAAGCCTTCAAACAAACTGCAAGCAAAAGGATATGTGATGTTTATGAATGCATTTGAATATCAGAGCTGCATGTTTATTTTAAAGCAAATAAACATGCTTGGAGTTTGAGGACAAGAAATAGTGCTCAGGATGGCTGGCATTTGGCGGGGAGCTGCTAGCCCTGACTCTGCCCAAGCTCTGGCACTGGGCAAGGCACTTGGTTTTCCCACATCTCATTGTCCCTACCGATAAAATGGGAGAGTTTAACTAAATAGGAGACTATTTTGTTTTGATATATACTTTAACAAAATTAATTGTTACCGACATCGAAAAGTTGGGAGATTTTATACAATGTGGAGATTGACGGCTGCCTCAGAACACCTTGAAGATATTTAACCTTCATTTTAGCAGGAGACCGAGTTCCATGAGACCAGATCTGAGTTACAGTGGCCATGTGTAGCCAAGGTGTCACACTCTCCATTAGCTCCAATCTCATTCCTGTGTGTCACCTGTTGGGCTCTGACAGGAAGGGAGTTTATGACTCCTGAACTAGCAGCTAATAGGTCCCTTCCATGCCAAAGATGCCATGGTTCCAATCAACGTACTGCAAACAGCAGAACGGGCAAGAATCTCTCCAGAAAGGCTAAAATCTATCAACTGTGCACTGTTGTCTAGTGCCTGTTGTTGTCACAGCATCCCAAGTACCTTTGTTTTGATAAGAGAATAACTTCCCAGGGAGCTATTTCACAAAAAAGGGGAGGAAACATAAGAGACACCCAAGCCATATGTGTGTTGCTCAGTAGCCAACAGCAGACCTCACAGACCTAGAAGCCAACAGCAGAGCTGACCTCACCGACTATTTTAGCAATTAAAATGCTACACCCAGGAAGATTAGTACCGTTTTTAAATTTAACTGAATAAAGATTTTTAAGCATCTGCCGAAAATGCATAAGACATAGCCCCTGCCTTCATAGTCTCAGACATTTAAATACATAATTTAAAAATGTGTACTTTATATAATATAAAACATTTACAACTTTTAACAATTAATAATTATAAGATATTTGAATAAATATCTTCATAGAAATAGACGCAGTACAGAGGTAGAATGAAGAAAAAGTGGTACTCCAAGTCTTTGCATTTACTGTTCTGCTCTCTGGATCATTCTTCCCCTAGTTTCTAAGTGGTTCGCTTTTCTCCTTTTTCACATTTGGTTCATTTGAAGCTACCCTTCTCCCCAGCGTTAGCATCCTGTAATCAATCTTTTCCCTGTTTTATTTTCTCCATAAAAATGATAACCAACTTTCATTCTATATATTTTCCTTATTCACATTGATGATTGTTCATGTTCCCTAGTGGAGTGTAAGCTCCACGAGGCAGGAATATTTTAAACCTTTCCACCACAACCATTTCCATAGTTCCTAGAACAGGGCCTGAAACATAGAAGACACTGTGTACTTACTATTGGTTGAATGGTTTCATGATTGAACGAAGTAATCAGTTCTCCTGAGGAAGGTGAGGGCAAGCTTCCTGAAGAGATGATGTCTGAACAGATGGGTTTTGCAGGATGAATAAAAATTCACTACAGGGATGCCAGGGTAGCTCAACAGGTTGAGTGCTTTCCCTGAAACCATGTGGTTTGGGGATTGAGTCCCAGCCCCAGGCCTGAGTGGCCCACATGCACCTGTGTGGAATGAAACCATGTCACAACTGATGATGTACAGCTATGGGCCCTCCCCTTTCTCTGTCTCTCTCTTTCTCACCTTCTCTCAAGCAATAAAATAAATAATAAATCTTTTAAAAATTCACTATATTAAATGATGAACTGGGGGCACAGCATTTAAAAAAAGACCACAGCATGTACACGGTCAAGAATGTAAGATCACTGAATATTCAACAGTATTGATTCAGATTTCTTACATGTATATTTGTAGTAATAGCAGTAGTACAACTGTTACTAGTTACAGCTCCTAAGAATGTTAAATACTCTTCTAAGTACTTTATAGACCATGTTTCAGTTTACTCTCTTATAACCCTTTGAGGTGTTATAAGTTTCCACCCCAGTTTCCAGAGGAAGAAATTGGGGCTCAAACAGGTTACATCGTGCCCAAAGCCACATGGCTAGCAAATGCCAAAACCACGTTTTTTATATGTTTGGTGTCTCCAGACCTGTGTTTTTCCACAGGTAGACTTACAGTCTGATTTGACTCAACAATGGCTCCCTCATCAACTGACCAGAGGCAGCTGATTGTTCTCCTGGCTTTGAATCTCTTAGGAATATTTCCATAAGGCACAGGCATCACAAAAGGCCTGGATGACATACAAAATCTTTATTTTCTTGATCTAAAATGATTTACTTGCAAGTCAAATTGTTTTCTCCTCCCAGATTCCATTTCTTTATCTAAAGACAAACATGCATTCTATGATAAGAAGCCAAAAGTTTCGGTTAAAAGTCTCCTTTGTTGTTGGCAGAAACCCTTTATGATATTTTTTTTTTAAGAAAGGATAAGTTAAAGAAAGAGAAAAAAATAACTTCTGATTTCAGAACATGCTAATCTTGTCTCTCTAAGGACTGCTATTAGGCATTTGTTTAGCTGGTGCTGATTTGGAAATCAATTGAATATACAGTGTTTATTTCAAAGCATTATTTTCCTCTGCCACTCTGTAAAAGAAAAATTACATTCAGATGCATTTAGATGCTACCTGTGACAGACCTGACCATGAACAATCTGAACACAATGGGAAATAAATAAATAAATAAATAAATAAATAAAGCAATGTGCGAGAAAAGGCAGTTGCAAAGGGAAGAAGTGAGAAGATAAACTGAGAAAAGGGGGCTCATTGATTTAGCTTCACATAAAATAATGGAAAATCAAAAGATACGCAGAAAAGAGTAAAGGCCAGTCAAGGAAAAAATCAAAGGCAATGAGGGTGTTATTTTTGTATATTAAAATGTAATTAATATTTCTTAGGCTCTTTAAAGAATGTGAAAACTGAGAGAGACAGAAAAACAAAGGAATGGAGAGAAGAAATGGTTCAAGATAATAAGGAAAGAAACAGAGCAAGGGAGATAATTGGAAAGATTGTGTGGCCAAGGTTGAAGTATAAACACTGCAACAGAATGCTGTTCTCATAGTGTTATAAAATATTTCCAGAAAAATTATAATTCATTCACCCATTCATTCCTTTGCTTCTTTATTTCTTCAGCCGGTATTTAGAAGGTACCTACTGTACACCAAGCCCAGTGCTAGTTACTGAAAATACCGAGATAAATAGGTATGGTCTTTGTTTCAAGAAAGTGGAATTGTATACTCTAGTAATAATTGAAACTTTTGAGCGGAAGAAAAAAATTCAAGAATCATTTTATATGGCGTCTCCACTAAATAACTAAATTAGATGTGGAAAGGAGATGGTATAGATGAAAACAAGATGATAGAATTAGAAATAGAGAAAAATAGTATTTGGAGAAAGGTAGTGACAATAGTTAGAAAATAATTAGTAAACTGGTGATCCTTAAACTACACAGCCAGGCTCCGAATACCCAGAAATACTATAATATTTGTCAACACTAGGAAATATCTTAAGTAACTATCAGAAGCCAACTGAAAACATTTATGCCATGTGCTTAACCAATTTAATGAAACAATATCCAATTCGAAAATGTCACTTTTCCAGTTACTGTATATGTGTGCAGATGAGAATTTGTTGCAGTTACCAAATGTTTATCCATTTGAGATGCGTTAAAAACTTTTACACAAAACAAAGGCTACACATGCTCCTATCTCCTGTGAGCTTTCTCTCCATAGAGCTTCACATTCATAACTGCGCTTTGATTACCTATAAATAATTACATCATGGGCAATAACCTCGTCCACAGGATTCGTGGCTTTTCGGCCCGCCAGCATTGGTTTTCCCAGACCAGAGGCTCTCCCCCAGTACCTCTGATAACCGTAGTCATCACGATGCACCCTGCTGTGACCAGCCCAGCAGGGGCCTGAGGGCGCTACCTGAGACTCCTTTCAGGTGATCAGAGCCCCTCTTGCTGGAGCATCATTTGAGGCCCTGTACCACAGCCCCTCTAGCTTGCAGGCCTTGTACTTCACCTTCTTTCACGCCTACGGTACACATGCATGATGTATTAGATTTCGCAAATATCTGTAAAGCCATAACAATGATTGCTTTACTCACATGCTAAACTGTATTCAACCAGGTAAATGCATTCCCTTTATAATGGTTGCTTTGACAGTGTCTACACTCATTCCAGAATTGGAACCTTCTCTCACAACCACTCTTCATTCAGAGTCTTTGGGGTATTAGGGGCCTCATGTTTCCTTAAAGCAAAGGCGGCTAGAATAAAAGTCCCAGTTGCTTTCCCAGTGCAGTGTCTCTGAGCAGGGAGGGCGAGTTCCTTATTTGTTAGGTGTCATGAATTTGTCCCTGTTTCTCATTTTGCTGTAATGAATCTAATAAAAATCTGGAAGTTCTGGGCACTGTCTTCCTCTTCTTCTCTGTCTCTCTCCTCCTGCCATCATTCCAGGGCAGCAACCCAGGTCTGACCACCATGCATAAGGGGCCTGGCCCTGTACCAGAGCACTGCTCTGCCCAGCTGTCAGTGATTGAATGGGTCATTTTGCCTCATTCCAGGGTTAATGGATTAGCAAGGCTACATTTCCACAGATCTCAAGTTCCATTCTTCTGTCAGCATTAGCCCTGTAAACATGGTAAGTTACTCTGTAACGACATCACTCCCACCTGTGTCTCTTAGTTGCTTCCAAATTCAGCAAAGAAGGGATGTTATATATTGGCACCCTAAAATGCCAACCATATTGTTTTGATCATCCTTCTTGGCAGCACATCTACCTTCTCTGAGGATGCCTTTATATTTTGAAACAGCTAAAGGTGTTGGGTATCTCTTTGGGTGAGGAAGGTGTGGTGCATCAGGTGGCTGGTGAGACCATTGAATGATGCCATTTATGACTATAAAATAGTGGTCTGTTCAATTCCAGAAGCTCACAATGAAAGCAGATTTTCAAAAACAGTTTTGAGCCACAGTGGCCTCATGAACATAGATTCACCACCTCCCAAGGTGATGACTTGGAATGACAGCACTCGTTTGGATATAGAGCTCCAATGTCTTTACTAAAACTCAATCACACTTCTTTATAATTACACTTGGAGCTTGGGGAGGATGGCTGCTGGATGCTTCACGCTGGGTTTCTGAGCATCACATGTCTCAACAATGACGTGGTCTCTCGTGGAACATCCTTACAACCCTCAAGAGCAAGGCTGTCAGGTAGAGTGACAGGACGGCACCAAAGGACCTCTTTTAACTGGAACTATCACTTGTGGGGAGGAGCAAAAGCTATGGCAGGCTGGCATGTGTGGGGGGTAAAGATAGAAGAATGAAAATTCCCACTGTGCTGATTTTAATTCCAGAAGCTAATGCTAAACATAGACCAGATATTCACCAATAGGTACTATTTCCTGGGATCAGAGGTCCTCCAGATAACACCATATCTTCTATGGACCAAGACCTCAGGAGACTATGACCCTATGTTTTCAGAGCAATTTTGTTTTGTTTGTTTTCCAGAGAAGACCAAGAAAAGTGGGTACAGAGGTTTCACTGAACCAGAATTATTCTGCTCCTCAATTTTAAACTTTTCATCCAATATCAGTTGCCAATAGCCTCAGGAAAATAGAAGATGAATATCCATCTGTTCACAAACCTACAGAATTACCTGTTTTCATGGAGGCAGGACACTGGTCAGCATGTCACCTCACTTCTTATCATTCTTCTTCTTTGCCCTCCAACTGACTGAGGTAGCATTTCCGCTGGTGACCCTCTAAGGCCATTAATGAGTCTGATATTCCTTTTTGCTAGGCTGGTGCTTTGTTTGTCTGAGAGGTGGCGAGAGGCAATGAAATGTGACCTGCCTTCACTGTCCTGTAGCAAGAGGAGATCACTGAGACTCCAGAGCAATACCGTGCACTCACTTTGGATGGAAAGCAAGTAGTACGTGTGCAATTCTGAGCGTTGCAGATCTTCAGCAAAGTTACTAAAGGCATCTGTTTCTGATCGTCCTCGTGGAGAGAACAAAAGGATCTCCGGTCAGGCCAGCATAATGACAAGTGGGCCGAGACCCGCCTGGGTATCTCAGCAATCTGGAAGAGGTGTTCCATTTTGCATTCACTGTGGAGTACTTCATGAAGCCCTGGGAGATGTTCTGCAAAATGACTTTATCTAGGACCAGGGTTTGTTTTGTCCTTCCACACCATTGCCTTCCAAGCAACATGGCTAACGTGAGAAATATGGAGATCCTGGGAATGCAGCTGATCGCTTTATATCACACTATTAAAACTGCCAGGAACTGGACCACCCAGACTTAACCATCATTTTGCTATTAGACAAGTCACAAGGAAGTCATTCATCTAGGTTGGAGCCACAATTCTAATGAATTCTACCTCTTAACTGAGTATACCATTGATAGCATTTTATAAGAAGATACTTCTTATTTCATTTATGGAGCGTAACCAAAAAATAATAATTATAACAATTAAAACTTGTAAATTCCTCTGTAGTTGGCAAAGCACTCTCCCCCTATAACCTGCTTAATTCTTTCAATAACCTATGAGATTAACACTGTCATTTCACATTAAAAGTACAGACAAAAAAATAAAACTAAACTAAGCTATAGGGAGGTTGAACGATCTGTATAGTACCATGCAATAAGTGGTCGAGTCAGGGTTCAAGTTCTTTTTCAAGCAGGTGTATCCATAGACTATTGGAGCTATAATACAAGTTCCCGTCTTTCACAATGTGTTCAGTTCAAGTGGGGCAGTTTTACTGAAGCCTGCACACATTTACTGAGTGTGATGCTGTTTCTGATTCCTTGCTCCCTATGGTTTGCTGTGAGTATCAATTTTAGCCTTTGAATAGGAAGTTCCTTACCTTCCTCCCTTGGAGCCTAGCACAGTGCCATTCCCTATAAGAGATCTTAAAATATTTATTAAAATACATTGAATTAGTTGCTATGGTAAAGTTTATAACTGTTAGGTATCTTGCCAAATGATTCCTGCTTGAATTTCTTCTATACCAAAAATCAGATATTTCATTGTGTTATACTCTATTTTGAACAACAAAGAAAACTTTTAAAACCATTTTGAGGGGATGCCAGGATAGCTCAGCAATTGAGCACTTGCCTCACAATCATGAGGTTTGGGGTTTGATTCCTGGCCCCTGCCTGTGCAACCCCATATGTTGAACTGTGGTGGAACTGGTAACTGTCAGGTGGCTTGGCAACAAAGCTTTTCATCTCCCATGTGGGAGGCCCGCATGGACCCACATCTACCTGTCTGGAATGAAATCATGTCACAGTTAATGATGTACAGCTAGGGACACTGCTCTGGGCCCTCCCTGCTTCTTTCTTTCTCTCTCTCTCTCTCTCTCTCTCTCTCTCTCTCTCTCTCTCTCTCTCTTTCTCTCTCTCTCTCTCTCCCCCCTCCTCCCTCCTTCCCTCCTTCCCACCTCCTCTCAAACAATAAAATAAATCTTTTTAAAAAATGTTTTGAGAACTATAATTATGACAAACTATGAGACCCTTCGCAGGCGCTCTACCTTCTGCATTCTAGACTTAAGTCCCTGAAGACGTTTGAGAGGTGGAGAGCTGGAAAGTTTTGTAGCAGCAAGCAAAACGCAGCGATCTTGCAGGGTATGTTCTCTCTACTTCAACGGTTTTGTCTCGTGCGAGTCCATGGATCTATCCATGCACATTCTGGCATACTACAATGGATTGCACTGACCTATAGGATCCATCACGGTCTATCTGGAGACATCAGAAGAGGGCCTGTGTGTGCTCTGTAGGCCTGGCACGCAGAAATACTCTTCTCTTGGTTTCACAGACATTCTCACACAAAGGCTGCTGACAAACATGTTCACAGAGAACAGGATGAGAAAATATGTGTACTTGTGGGGTTTTAAGGGGGAGGGGGAGACTAATGCATTACATGAGAAAAGAAGGGAAAATTGGGAATAAGAATTGTGGAGGCAAAAAATTTTAAGTGGGTATCTAGAGGGGTTTTTTGTTTGGTTGGTTTTTCTGTGTTTATTTTTACATAGAATAGATGTGGCTGTTACTCACAATGTCTAGTCACATGCCGTAATTGTGGTTGATGATGGTCTGAGCCAAAAAATAGCAGTGGCTATCATATTGCATAGAGAGATATCCCTATAATTTTCACGCGTTCCCTCTAGTGAAAAGTGTAGTAGCCTTTCAAGACTCAGTTCTTGTAACATCTTCTCCATGAAAGGTGTCTGATTCCTTACAATGTTGGTTATCTTCAGGGTAATTTGGACAGACCTCTGCCTGAGCACACAGTTCACTCTTTTATAGCTCTTTGTCTACTTGGCTGTCTCCTTCACTGGATTGTGAGCTTGGGGTAGAATTAAATGAATATGGTTATTTTATCTTTGTGGGCCTGTGCTTAGTACAGTATTCACCATGTAGTAAATGCTCAGTGGATATTAAAGGGGGGAAGAGAGGACAAAGAGAAGAGAGAAAAGAAAGGAAAGAGAAGGAAGTCATTAGGAAAGAATTGTCTCTTGGAGCTATAATGCAAGATAGAATCGAGATACATCAGCCATGTCCCTGAGCTGTTAGGGGTGACAGGGGGTAATTTAATCATGTTACACGGGAAATGGCATAGTCCAGTCAGCTGGCCTGATTCAGGAACAAAATAATCCCACCATTAAAAGAAATTGTATTGCCCTCACTTTAATGCCTCCAAGCTCAGAGAAGGTGGTATTCTTACCAAAGGGCTCCAAGTGCCCCCAGAGGATGTGTCTTCACTGCGATCAGGTTAAAAAGACAGAGAGCTGCAGCATCGGGCAGGCTCTGGAGCCAACCTTCCAAATCTAGGAGTTTCAGGATTTCATCCTAAGAGAACTGAAGTGAGAAGCAGTGCCTCATGGTAGAGAGCACAGGGTAAGAGTGGTTTGGAATGCCCACAGAAGACTGTAGACCAGAACAAGAGAGATGCTATTCTTGCTTACACTGGGTAAACTTTGCTACCAAATTGTTAGTGAAGATTCAGTAGAAACTGACATAAGAACACTTGCAAACACCCTGCAGAGTTCACAGGGACAGCTTAAGTCATTCTCATCAAAGCTTTTTCTTTATGAAAACTCACATTAACATACCTATTTTTTTTTTAAGATTTATTTTATTGATTTTTGACAGAGAGAAACAGAGAGAAAAACAGAGAGAAAGGGGAGGGGCCAGAGCAGTCTCCATAGTTGACATTAGTTTTCCATATAGTTTCACTCCACAGGCGGGCACAGGGCTGCGCAGGGTAGGAACTGGGCTGGAAGCCTCCCACATAGGTTCCAGCAAGAACTGAACTGGGAAGCACACCCCCGTTCAGCATGTGGGTCCTGCCTGGGCTGGAGCCCGGATTCGATCCTCGGTCCTCGGGGCCTCAAAGCGAGCGCTCAACCCGCTGAGCCATCCCAGCTTTCCCAACATACCTATCTTAATAGCATTATCTACAGATATAAATAGGTATATACCTGGAAAAGATAATATACTCTACCTAAAGATAGGGATCAAGATTTTTATGCTTACTATATGTAAAACAGGTAAGCAATTGTTCTTCAAGAAGTTTCTATTAAGACCGTCTCCTGCGGTTGTATAATATACCCAATAAGACCTTCCACAGAAATTCTTCTGCTTAGTGTCCCAGATTTGCTTTTGTATTGTGGCCCATGGCCTAATTTGTTCATGCCAGTACTCTGATTCTCTTCTATCACATGATCTGATCTTCTATCAGGAGGCTTCAGTCTTCTAGCTCTATGACTGACTGGGCACAATTTTTATGTTTCTGGGAACAGAGAGTTTAGATTTCAGGCCATCTTGTGACCTCACTGTGACTCACTGCTCACCAGCATTTTCTTTTTTTTTTTTTTTTAATATTTATTTATTTATTTTTATTGCTTTTTGACAGAGAAAGAGAGAGATACAGAGACAGAGACAGAGAGGGAACTGAACTGGGGGAGCTCCCAGTTCAGCATATGGTTCCACACGGGCCGGGGCCGGGATTCGATCCCCGGTGCTGCAAAGTGAGCGCTTAACCCACTGAGCCATCCCGGCTTCCCCTCACCAGCATTTTCAACCATGAGTTTGGGACGTCTGTGATGATGTACTTAACAGCCCTTTCAGAAAAGATTTCCACAGACAGAAAGGGTGTCATTTTCCTTCATTCACTAGTACGTCTGGATGAGAAAGATCTGAAAATTATGAAAAGTTTTTTTTTCCCCTCGCTGAATTCCAAAGGCATCCTTGACACAAATTTATATAACATCACCACACTCTAAGAGGGGGGAGATAAATCATTGCCCAGGTTCTCTGTTCAAGAAGCAGCAGCTCAGAAAGTATAAGCACGTTGTATAAGGTGCACAGCTGGTCCATTTCAGAAAGGACAGAGAGCTGATGCTCCTAACCCAACTTGCAAACGTCTTGGCCCTTAAACCATTGCAACATTCTTCTACGTACAGTTGCACAGCTTCAAATATGCTGCCTACTAACTTTCAAAACTATTTTAGGCTGGAAAAGTATATCTTTGAAATGTCATCTGCAGTTATGGTTACATGATTTCAGAAAGCACTGTGCCCTGCACTGCAGTTACGGTTATCAAAATCATTTTAAATACATCAGCTCACTTTGACCACAATCGCCATATTAGAGGTTTTCGATGGAAACTTGAAAGCCCAGTCATTTTAGTGTGAAAAGCCTGGCATTCTCAGCTCAGAAAGCTAAAGTAGCCTTTATGTTATTAGCTTGGTCAGCTGTGTGTGACTTTCATGATCTTGAGATAGTTATGAGAGCACATTAAGAACCCAATGTTGCAAGCTTACTGAAGGAATACTAATGGTGATTTGAAGGAGGTGGGGAGATAGGAATTGCTCAACATCCCAGTGTCGCCCTCAGAGATGTGCCACCCTGAGCATGTGTACAATTGTGCTGGCTGCAAAGTTAAGTGTTCACTTGGTTCGGACAAATATGCTATTTTTATCTAAGCCTTGGAGCAAAGTTATTAGGAATAAAAATCAGCCTCACTCTTTGATCACTGTCCAAGGTAGTGGTATAAGTTTCCTGGGGCTGCAGGAACAAAGTAAAAAACACAAAAACAAACACCAAACAAAAAAACCTGGGTGACTTAAAACAATAAAATTTTATTGTCTCCCAGTTCTGGAGATGAGAATTCTGAATTCAAAGAAGTCTGTAATTCTAGGTGGGCATTCTTGGAATCTCTTAGCTCCACATCAATCACACAGCCATCTTCTCTCAACATGTCTTCCCATCCTCTTTTCTCCACAAATATCCAAATATTCCCTTTTTTATAAGAACGTCTATCATATTAGATTAGAGCATATCCCAGCAACCTCATTTTAACTTGATTACCTAGGTGGAGACCTTATTTCCAAGTAAGGTCACAAGTTGAGTTACTAGGGATTAGGACTTGAACATCTCTTGTTGTAGGGAACAGAAATCAAACTATAACAGAAGCTTTAAAAACCCAACTCTCTGGGAGAAAACACACTTCCAAAAGGAGAATGGATTTTGATTTGCCTTCATTAAGAAAAAAATAATCTAAGCTGATGTTTTCATAAATGTTCTCATTTTCGATCAACCATTTGAATTAGAATTCCAAAGTAAATAACTAATTTGGAAAATCAAATATATAAAGACAGGGAATTCTGTGTTGTTCTAAACTCATCCCTCTTTGTCAACTTGGCCACTCTCATGATATTTATGATTTTGTTGCCAGTATCTTAACACATATTGCTCTTCCTCTGGTCAGTGAGGCCTTGGGTCAGCTTCATTTTTCTTTGAATCTCCAGTATCTAGCAGAGTGTCTGAAACATATCAGTAATTTAAGAAATGTCCATTAAATAAAGTAAAAAATTGACACAAAATAGAGACCATCTACTGTTCACAGAATTAAAACTTTGGAACTCAGTGGCTCTGGCTCTAGTCCATAGACTGTTACTAATGAGCTTTGTCACCCTGAACAAGCCACTTCACCTCTCTGTGCCTGGTTTCATCACCTGCATGATGACAGAGTTGTAGTGAATGACCTCTAAGTTCCCTGAGGCCTCCCACATAGGGGATTCAAAGTGATTTCTATGCCGCCTGAAATAGATGGCAGTGGTATTAGATCTTGTCCCAGCATTTTTATTCACTCTTGCAACTAACTAATGTAGGCAGGGAAATACAATGAAACAGTAAGGCCCCAAAGTCCCACAAGTTCCATACAACCATCTGGCCTTTCAGCCTCACCCACATCATCCCCTTTGACTCTCTTGACCAGGTTCATATCTCTCATATCCCAAGAAAGATCAAATCCTTCCTTTAATCTTTTCCCAGAAATCTCACCATCTATTTGTGATGTCATTTTTGGCCAGTTAGTTCTTCCAAAGGTGCATGGAACTCTCTTTAAGTTATAAATCATGACCCCCATTGCTCTTTTCAAATTGAAGAGATTACCCACTTATATTTTCTCAACAGCTAAACTATACTATCTCTCCCTTCCAGAATATATTGTGATTCAATGGTTATCAGTCAATTATGATGTTGTAGGCAAGAGTTATAAATATCCGCACAATTAAAGAAGAACTTTCAAAAAGAAAATCCACTTCTGTGTTTAAGAGCAATCCAACGGGGTCTGTATTAGCTCTTTGCTATTTAGCATTTTTTCTCTCATTCTTCTTCTTACCATGTTCTGGGAAATAATCTGTTCTAGACTAAAGATGGAAGGTGAGAAAAAAGACATGAATAAAAAGCAGCAATATCCATTCATCTGGTGCCTCACATTCCCATTGGCAGAATAAGTTCAATGGTATTAGCCACCCACCTCAAAGACTTGGAAAAATTGATTAGATAATTACCAAACTCTTTGATCTTCTCCAATATACATTAAGCAGCAAGTAACTATTTAAAAGTCTGTCTCTGGGCTTTTCAGAGACCCCAGACTAAGATTCATTTATAGTCAAAAAGCTGTATTAGTGATTTTCATCAAAACTAAACTAAAAGTTAGCTTTAAAAGCCTAAGTTATAATCATATCTGGGAATGAGAGATGTAATCGTTGGTTATGAAAAGAGATTCATTTGAGGCCCATCAAGTCCTTGAACTAAAATACATTCAATCACCCTTTCAAAATCAAGCAGCTTACTAGAGTGATTCAAAAAAAATACAGAACATTATAAAAACTGACTTAGGAAAAGAAAAAACAGAAATATAGCAATACATACTGACTTTTGACATCAGGGAAAAGTATACTGATGTCTTTTTACTCTTAGGAAAAATGTCTTTTGGCAAGTTTCAGCCAAAAAGATTTTTTTGCAGCCTTATGCGTATCCCCTTTTCCTTTATGGATGGGATGGGTATATATACTCACATATAAGGTACATATATATGTGTATGTGTATATGTGTATATATGTATACATGTATGTGTGTGTGTTTATATGTATATGAGAAGTGAAAATTCTGTTTATTTTCTGGGGGAAAAAAAGAAAGAAAAAGACCACTGACTCCTTGAGGCTTATGCCACAAGGAACAGCAAGGTGGCTTTGGGCAGCAGAGCAGTTGAGGAAATAAAGAACCAGGACCCAGTACCATTTGGCTAGGTATAAGATATAAGCAAGTTGCTTAAACCTCCCTAGTGTCAGTTTATCAGTAAATAAAAGCCATGTTACCTGGTCTGATATTTGAGAAGGTTTGACACTTGATCCAGTTGTCATAGTTTCATGTTACTCTTTGATAGTTTTGTGTTTGTGCCTCTCTTCCATTTTTTTCCACTTGATTTCTCAAAGCTGAAGGGGTAAGTGTGCTCCTTGCATTGCCTTGTTGGTTTCCGTGGCTTCCCCAGGCCCTATTTTTAGAATCACAGTTAAAAGCTTACTGTCATTACTTCTTGAGCCATCTCTCCTTTTAGAAGCTCTGGTCACAGGATCATTTCTCTTCATTGCCTAAGTCTAGATTAACTGGCTCACTGTAGGTGCTCTGTAACTCTGTTGAATGAAGAGTGAATGAAATCTGATTTCCTACACAACTTTACCCCAAAACTACTTCTTGGCTGTTAAAACTCCTAGAAGTTTATTATGTTCAGTCTCTCCCAAGGTCCCCATGTCTTTTGCTACACAAAAATAAAATTCAGGGCAGAGGTTTTTCTGGTTAGCTTAGTCAATCTTAAAATCAATGAAATTGGAAGCAAGGGAGTCAAAATTTATGAGATTATTTCTATGTCCAAGAAAAATCTGCCCAATTATTGAAATCTCTTCTTTATTACTCAACTCCTTAGAGTGTCTGACCACTCACCAATCATAAAAATTACCTAGAAGGATTGTTCAAAATATACAACCAAGTCCTTTCCCAAACATACTGAATATGAATCTCCAGAAAGTTAAATTTAGATATCTGCATTTTTTAAAAATGGCCTCAACCACTGTGTTAGGAAGTTGTCTCTTGAACCTGAACAAAACCATCCTGAATTTCTGAATACAGAAATAATAGGGTCTCCCTCTTCAGGTGAGCAAGGCAAATTCTTCAAAAATTTTTTCTTTGAATGAATCTGTGCCTTTGTTTAAAAAAAAAAAAAAAGAGCCAAATGAATGGAGTTTAATTAGTTTTCTAGGGCTGTGTAACAATGACGCACATACTGAGGGAGGCTTAAACAACAGAAATTTGTCCTGAAGATTTGGAGTTTAGAAGTCCAAAATCAAGGTGTTGCAGATCATTCTATTACAATTCTAAAGGTTCTAGTAGAGAATCTTTGCATGGTGTTCTCCCTGTGTACAGGCATGTCTGTTTATATAGCATAGATGAGAGTAGAGGGAGCCGCTTCCTATGTATACATATTTCTTGCTATCTTTTTAGCTGTAAGAGTAACCTCTGGCAATAAGGTGGAAGAAACAGCAAGGTGCTATTCTCAAGAAACCAAAGGTCATAGAGGTAAGAAAATGTCTGTAGACAAGACATAACAAGAGGACCATCAAGAGACATACTTACTGATGCACAAGAAATTTACAATATAACTGTCAGGAAATTAGAGCTAAAGTGACAATTCATTAAATAAATATCAGAAAAATAAACAAAACAAAAAAAATGATATTCCTTGGAGACAAATAACCCAGTAGATGCTACCAAGAAGCTGCTAATAAGTAGTATGCACATAAGAGAGAAAAAGAGCTTCAAAGAAGCATTTGTATTGACGGATGGTATAGGATCAGTTAACCAGAGAAAGAGACTGCAACACATTCCAGGATGCCACTGTTGGAGAACATGAGGCAACATACCCATAAACATGCCTAAAAAACAGTGCAAAGCACAGGAACCAAAACATGAGACCACTACCTGCAAAGACACTAGAATGTTCTATAATCGGCTGGGTTTGATCTAGACACCTTGAAACAACTAATTTAGTAATCTTCTATAAAACACTGACCTTACACAATCATAAACACCACCAAAGACCTGCTAATCACCTCGTTTTTTTCCTTCTTGTGACAAGTGTACTTTTCTCATAGCAAATACTCTGAATACTCAATCCTATATAATTGATCACAATCCTAGCAGATTTTATCCTGATACATTTAAAATATGCATTGTTCTGAACCATTGGTTGAGCTTGTCCTTTTGGGTATGTTTACAATAATATTTTAGTAATCCAGAACTTGAATTCTGGCCATGCTACCTTCATGAAACACAGCTAACAACAACAACAACAACAAAAAAAAAAATCAACACAGAAGTCCTTTGAAGAGTCAAAAGGAGCATCCATAATATGTCCCATTAAAGCTCAAGTAGTTTCCTCCTGGGAAAACAGTCTGTTCTTCTTTCTGAGGCTGTCTGCATGTGCTCTGCACATAACGACAGTATCTGTGATTATCCCAACTAGTGGTAGTTGAAGAACAAGTGATTGAAAGGACACAGTATATCAGTTCATGGTGACACATTGATAGCTGCAGGAAGTGACAGCTGACAGCAACTGAGAAATCATAGAAATGATAAAAATGAAACTCAAGAACCAAAAATAAGCACAACAATGATCTGAAGTCATTTAATAAGGGGAAAGAGCTCTATGCATCTCAATTATTGCAACAGCATCACTGAGTTATAGCATGTCATCATAACAGATGACTACAGTGATGACCCCGAGCCATCAAGAGAAAAATAAATTTGGCTCCAAATGCATCACTGAAGGTGGCAGGGATATGTGCAATAAAATTTTAGAAAGATCTTCATGCAAATAATTATTTTCTGTAAGTTGTTGTGCTTAAAGTAATAAACCCCTTACTATTCAAAAAATTCAGCTCTTAAAAATCACTCATTCTTTTTGGCAAACATAAAATATCATATCATATTTCTGTAGTCCTGACCTGTCTCCTAACTTCCCGATGTGGATTTGAAAAAGTATGCCAAACATCTGTGTTTATAAATCTCACTGGTTCTTCCTATTACACGTCTGAACCCACATTATGACATCCAGCCTCAAAACTTCTCCTTGTATCAACTGAGTGCCACTATGCACGCAGGAATCCGAGTCAGAACCCACAAACTTCCTGAGTCATTCTTTCTGCCTCTCCCTTACATTGAATGACTCAACACAATTTTTTCATCTTGACACAGAAGCCTATTTTGTTAACTTCCTATTTCCCACCTCCATGTCTTTGCCTGAGCTTGCACTATTCTAGCACTTCTTTCTCACAATCACCCTAAGTTGAAGTAACAGATAATTTTCCATTTTCCATTCCATTTCCTCTTTTCATGCCATTCTTCCTACATAATGAGAATGAGTCAAGTGTCTTCTTTAGGTAACTCAGTTTGCACGTATGTGTTTATTTCTCAGGCTTTTTTGAAAGACAGTGAGGTACTTGAGGCATTTAGTAAGCATTCTGTCTCTGGAAGTATTTTCTAAGCAGCTACTCTGAGCCTGGCAGCCAGTGAATAAGGTAGGCCCCAAGATTTCTGGAATACACAGCACATAAAAAAAAAATCACTCTAATAAAATGCCCAGTTATTGTAGTGCTTCTATATCTATTATGCATTTTTTAATGAGCAACTAGTCAACTTTAAAATACTTCATACATATTTTTATAAACACAGTCTTTTTTCACTGTTAAATTTAATGGGGTGACATTGGTTGGTAACAATTACATAGTTTCCAGGTGTACAACTCTATATTACATCATCTATGTATTGTACTATGTGCTCACCACCCAGAATCAGCTCTCCCTCCATCACCATATATCTGGTGTCCCCTCCCAACACCTCCCCCCACTCGCCCACCACCCTCCCCAATTACCCTTAGGTAACTGCCAAACTATTGAATATGCCTATAAGTTTTTGTTTCTTTGTTACTTTCAGTTTTATAATCCACCTATAAGTGAGGTCATATGGTTCTTAATTCTTTCAATCTGACTTATTTCGTTTAATAAGATGGTTTCAAAAGGTGCAGGGAGGACTTTATGAACCTGACCTCAATGGCAAGAGAACTAAAAGCAAGAATAAATGAACGGAACTTTCTCAAACCAAAAAGCTTCTGCACAGCAAAGGAAACCATCAGCAAAACAAAGAGGCAACCAACCAACTGGGAGGAAATATTTGCAAACAATGCCTTGATTAGGGGTTAACATCAAAAATATACAAAGAACTGGTACAACTTAACAACAACAAAAAACAAACAAACAAACAAAAATAAGCAATCCAATTTAAAAAAAGGCAGAAGACATAAATAGACACCTCCCAAGAAGACAAACAGCCAACAGATATATGAAAAAATGCTCAACATCATCAGCAATTAGGGAACTGCAAATCAAAACCACAATGAGATACCACCTCACACCTATTAAAATGGTTATAATCAACAAAACAAAGAACAACAAGTACTGGTGGGAATGTAAACTGGTACAACCACTATGGAAGACAGTATGGAGATTCCTCAAAAAATTAGGAATGGAATTGCCATATGACCCAGCCATCCGTCTACTGGGCATCTACCCAAAAAACCTGAAAACCTTAATCCGCAAAGATATATGTACCTGAATGTTCATCGCAGCACTGTTCATGGTGGTCAAGTCATGGAATCAACCAAAGTGTCCTTTGGTAGATGACTAGATAAAGATGTTGTGGTACATTTACACAAGGGGATACTGTTCCGCGACAACAAAAGATGAAATACTGTCATTTGTGAAAACACAGTCTTTTTATTGGATTATCCCATTTTGGATGGCATTTTATTGGAACATTCCACGTTCTTCAAGACAGGTTTCTAACAGGTGTCTTTATTGTCCTGACTAGGATTTAAAAATAAATAAATAAAATAAAATAAAAAACAGTCGAGTCTCACTGAGGTTTTAGAATTTTCTCAAGTTTACATCAGTAAGATATGACAGATACAAAAGCAAGTCATAGTTTTCTGACTTAGTCTAGTATTCTTTCCTGTGTCATCTCCTCTGCCCAAGGGCTCACCGGTCAAAACATACTTTCACTAATTATGAAAATCTTAATGCAGAGAAATGCAAACAGTGAATAGAAATGACTTTGGATTTGCTGTACAATGGATAAGCATTGCCCATCCCATCTATACAAGGAACTGTATCAACTGAGATACTGGTGCACTCAAAGGGTTAATTAAGGAAACCTCAATGAAGTCATTACCTATAGAGTGGAAAAGAAGGCAAGGTTACCAGCAAAAGATGATAGAGCACCTGAGAACTAGTGACAGTAGGAAGCTATTATCCAAGGCCTGAAGGGTTGAGAGAGAAAATAAAGTTACTGGTACTTAATAGCTGTGGTGGTGAGAGAAGAGGAGCCACCAAATAGGAGGTGTGGCCATAGACAAAGGAACACAGTTACTGCCGAAACCATGGCCCACCAGGGAGGAGAGAGATAGAGACTGGTAGCCTTTCCTCATTTCTTTCTCCAGTTTCTTACCAGTGCCTTCCATTAGCAGAACCCAATTAGAAGTGGAGAACAATGGTGCTCAAATGGATATAATTCTTGAGATCAGATTTTTGAGGCAGGATGCAGGGATGAGAAGGACAAAAAGTGGATCTGGAAGGAAAATGGAGAACAGTCAGCTCAGAAACACCTCTAGGGATGGAGAAAAGACTCCTGTCTCTCTCCTATTCATTCTTGGGTTTCTCATAACACTAAGATGGAAATTATGTTATTCAATGACTTTTCATTCGAATTAATTATGTGGAGTGAGTCTTGGCTTAAGGAGGCCCCATTTTAGATCATGGACCTTAGAACCTGCCCAAGCAATTTCTTCCACTCAATAACACTGTGAATGGGAAGTTACGTCATATCTCTGCGCCTCCATGCCATCACCTGGTAAACCAGAGAAGTGACAGTATCTATCACATAGCGCTTTCTGAAGAATTAAATTAGAGAATGGAGGTAAAGGGAAGTGTCTGACACCTGTGGTAAGAGTACCACACACACTTAGGATTTTACAGCCACGTCAGAAAGAGGAAAGGATACCCAAGCAGCATCATTCCCCGACAGAAAATGGGTATTAGGTACAGAAGACATGTAGAGAATCCAAAAATCTTTATTGTGGCGACCTTAGTTTTATGAATTTAAAAAAATTTTATTGAGGGGGATGGTGGGATGGCCCAGCAGGTTAAGTGCTCTCTTTGCAGTCCCAGACACAGAGGATTGAATCCCAGCCCTGGCCTTTGTGGACCCATATGCTGAACTGGTGGCCCCTAGTTCAGTTCTCACTGGGGTGAGCTTCTCATGAAGGAGGCCCACAGCCCAGTTCTCACCCAGCGCAGCCCCCACCCACCTGCGTACAACAAAACCATGTTGAAAACTGATGACGTACAACTATGGAGACTGCTCTTGGCTCTCCCCCTTCTCTCTATCTCTCTGTCTCTTTCTCTCTGTTGAAAACAATCAAATAAATTTAAAAAGATTTTTTTATGTGTAAATTTTTAACCATTTCTGTGTCATGCGTTTCAAAGCTAATGAAATCTGCTGAAAATAACATGTGCACAGACTAAAGTTTTTAAAAGCCTAAATAAGATTCATAGGATTATAAATAAAAACAATTATACAACATTAGCATATTTATATGTAAACCAGTCAGAAACAGCTGAAGAAAAATTTGGCATAATAATATATGTTCTTTTATAATAATATATTACAAAATAAGACTTAATAGTTACTCTAGTAACTAACATACTTGTGAAATAGTAACAAAAGTAACATTTTTAGATCATAACAATAACTATAATTGAATAAGAATATATCTGTGCTTTTTCATGGTGACAGAAATCACAGAGACCATTACTACTTCTGGAATTTGCTGCTTTACATTCACAACTGAGAGAATTAGTGATTAGTTAATAAAAGGTTAGTGAAATAAGAGATTTATTTTTCCTACCCAAGTTCACAGATCACAGTGGTCCTAGCCAGAAAGTATTGCAAGGTCTAAGAGACTCCTGTCTGAGCCTAACACAACAGCCAGCAATTAGTGTACATTTAATAAATATTTTTAAATCAGAAATATTATAATCAAATAATATAAAAGAATTGTACTTACCAACACAAAAGTAACAAAAATGTTTTCTTGTAGATAATGAACTACTCTTAAGGAAGACAGTAAGGTTAAATTCATGCGAGATTTTTGATCCCACCTCTGGTTGCCACTGAGCATGACCATGAAGTGCAGATGGGTACAAGAGAACCAGCTCTTTAAGTTACCCTCTAATCGGGGAATTATGGGAGACATGAAGAAAATCTACACAGTATGCTAAGGAATACACATTCTAAATTTTACAATAAAGGAAAAGGTAAACCAGGAGTAACAATACTTTGATACATAAAATTTTTTTCCTGAAGAAAAGAATTCTCACAAGTCCATAAGTGACACCAATCCACGAGCTAAAGTCTATGAGAACATATAGATTCTCCCCAAGAAGCAAATGATAGCAAAATACGTAACTAGACATTCTTGCTATGTATCAAATTACCATAAAGAGAAAATGCTGGCAAGGTTGTGATGAAATGGAAATTACGTGTTTCTTGCTTGTAAGAATGTAATTTGAAGCCACCATCTGGAGAACAACGCAACACTAAACATCAAAACCTTAAACACTATTGAAGAGCATTATGTACATTATTTCACTTAAAACTTATACCAATCCTATTAAGTAGGCATGAGTATCCCCATTGTATAAATGAAGACCCCTGGGATCTGTGCATTAAGTAATTTGTCTAAACCCCAGGGCTAGTGAGAAGCAGACACAAGATTCCAACCAAATCTCTATAGCACCGAACCCCATGCTTTATCCATCACATCACAGACCCTAACTTTTGGCCGAGTAATTAGATCATTGCTAATTTCACTTACTACAATAAATTGAAAACAAAAGGTTACATACACCAAGATAGTTATTGTAACATTATGAATAATATTAAAGACAAGCTCAAAGTTCAACAACAGAGGGAAGGTTAAGGGGATTATTATGAGTTACATGTCTAATTACCCTGTAGCTACTTAAAATTGTAATGCAAAGTGCCAATAATAGGGAGAAATATTTGTGGTATCTTAAGTGTAGAAATAAGAGTAGAAAATGGTATGATCACAACCATGAACAAGTTTAAAAAATAATTACACATAGACTATAACTTAAAATGTTAAATGTTAGCGGTGGTTTAGTCTGAGCAGTAAGCTATCACTAATTATTTTCTCCCTACCTTCAACTTTATTTTTCTCTCTACTTTCCACATTTTCTATTATGGACATTAATAACTTTTGTGATAAAGAAAATGTAACTTTATTTTTTAAAGCTGAAAAAAAATGAGGATGCTGGGATGGCTCAGTGGGTTGAGCACTCGTCTTGCAGCCCCAGGGTCCAAGGATTGAATACCAGCCCCGGCCTGTGTGGACCTATATGCTGAGCTTGGGTGTACCCCTAGTTTGGTTCTCACTGGGGCAAACTTCCCATGCGGGAGGCCCCCCAGCCTGATTCCTGGCCTGGTCAGCCCTGCACGCACCTGTGGAGTAAAACTATGTAGAAAACTAACGATGTGCAACTGGAGACTTCTCTGAGTCCTCCTCCTTCTCTCTGTCTCTCTCACTCTGTCAAAAAAAGCTGAAAGTAGGAGTTAAATAAGAAATTTAATAAAACTATAACTAACATATTTGAATTGCAAAAGAGCTTAAATATCAAAATACTAAGTCATAATATTTTTCCATTGAACCTAATACTATATATCTCACTGTGACTTTTCAATGTGGTCTAGAAAGCATCGTCACCTGCTTTGATATGGCCCTCAAGAGACATGAAATAATGGCCATCATATGAAATATGGCAGCAGCATAGGATTATAGGGTTGAAAGTTCTCAGTTTTTCTCTGGATTCTGCACTTACTAATTATTTTTGTGATTTGGGGCAAAATCCTGAAATTCTCTGAACCAATCTAAAAAAGACTGTTATCATTGAATCATTATTAAGATGATTATAGAGAGTACGTTGGATATTATATATATGTTCTAGATGACATTCGTGATACAATGAAAGTCATCATTCTGTGCACGTATTAACTTCAATGTATTTCATTATACACCCGTCTTCCTAAAAAAAATAAAATTAACCAGCTGACAAGATTCAAATATAACACAATTAATTATATGGGAATAAAAATTTAGGATGGAAAGATGGTCACAGGAAGGAAGTAAATATTCCAGAGGGTCAATGCAACTTCTGTGACCACGTATAACTCTAAATTTCCCAGCAGCCAACGCAAAGCTAGTTACACAGCTTCAGTGGTGAAATGGAAGGGAACAGGCTAGTATCTTAAATTACGCTACATTTTTTACCAGAAACAAACTCAATTTTATTTTTTCCTGTGTGGAGTCCTATGCAAAAGAATTGAATGATATAATGGACAATGCTCACAAATAACATTTTTTCACAGCAAATGGAGAAGCAGATGCCACATGACTATCTTTAGAGTGACTTTTGTGAAAAGTCAAGAATTTAACACAAACGTAAGTCAGTGCAGGTCATTCCAAAGGGAGTCAGATGATGTAAACCAAGGTTGTGGGTTTCTGGTTTTCCTTTTCTCTCTCATTCTTCTGTCCTTTTCTCTGTCCCCTCCTTAAACTCACATGAAGGCCAGTACCAGAAGTAGCTAAGAATGTGGACTCTTGGATAAGATTACTTGGTTTAAATTCTTATCCCCATACATACTAGTGATTGATCCTATGCATAGCATCCAACTGCTCTGTATTCTCATTTGTAAAATGGGGTTAATCATAACACCTATTTCCATGGGATTGTTGTGAAGGTTAAATAAAGAATGCAGGCAAAATGTTGGAAATAAGACCTATCACATACTAGGTAGCCCATAAAGTTATAATGATAATGATGATGATGATGATAATTATTTCATTCATTTGACAATCATTTTTAAATGTCTATTATGTACCAGGTCATGTGCTAATTGTTGACTGTTCAAAAATAAATTGTTTCTTGGTCTCAAGAAACTCACGTATCATAGTAGAGACAGACATCTAAACAGACAATTATAAAACAAGTTATTATTATAGATGATTTATTTAAAAAAGCAACAGTTGGTAAAGAGAAGAGTAGGAGTCAAAGGAAGCTTCCTAGAGGAGGTGACCTTTGAAGCAAATCTAATAAGAACAAATGTTTGCATAATGAGTTACCTCGTGCTAGGCACTGTTCCGGGTACATAAATATCGTAACTCATTTAACCCTCTCAATAATCCTGTGATGTGCTTTTATACCTGTTTTTAAAATAGGGATGTTAAGGCATGGAAATATTAAATAACTTGTCCATGGGCATAAAGCTATAAAGTGACAGAAGTAAGAGACTATATCTACTTAAACTTTAAAGGACATGTGGCTGTTACCTAAGCAGGGTGAGACTTGTCTCCACAGACAAAGAATAGCAAAGATACAAGACACAGATGGAGGGAACCACGTAGTTTGGGAGAAGAGGGTGGCATTTCTCAGCAGCAGACACCTGGAGCATGGGAGAGAGAGAAGGTGAGGAAATGGGAGATCGTCAGACCTTGCATATCATGCTAAAGAACTTGAACTTGATCCTGTTGGACCCGAAAATAATTATATATGAATTTGAAACATACCACTTGAGCCAGAATTTTTCTCTGGATGACCTTGAGCAAGGTACTGTACATCTTTCAGTTTGAATTTCCTTAGGGGGAAATGGGACAAATAAAATTTACAGGGCAAGCAATGACAGATGCATATACGAGTATGTAAAGTTTACAGTACCTAGTAAACATTCAACAAATAACCATCATGCTTGCATAACACATTAGTGGCAGCCTAAGTAGAGAAACAGAGGACACGTGTGCCCAAGGTTCTACTGCTGCCAAATCAACCCCAAAGGACTGACATCCATATAGGGTGGGGGCTTACGCTAAGCAACTGCTACAGTTGAATGTTGATGCCCAGGAAAGGACTAGAAAGGAGCAGGGTTGGTAGTTTCAGAATTAAAATCAGGGATTCTGACAGGAAAATTGGGGAGCTATGCCTCCCCTGCCCCCAACAGCGCTTCTCACATGGGCTGGAGGCATTGGTACAGACACTGGGCATCTCACTAAAAACTCTCAGGGAGAACTGACAGGTGTCAGTCATGTAGGTCCGAAAGAGAAAGAAACATAAATATGAAAGGGCACAATAGACTAAAATTTACCTCAAAATACAAGCCTTCATCTGGAAGAAATAAAAGGACTTCAAATTTCAGGACCAAATTCACCAAACAGCAAGAAACCACCGCCACACTATGTCTTATTATGAAACTGGCCAGAAGAAAACCACAGAGACTAACCATCTCCATATATACATAACGAGAAAGCATCCCCAAGAAGACGGTGATAAATAGAGGCAGATGGTTTGGATGATGGGGAGATAGGAAATGTTCTATCTCCCTCTATCTGTCCCAAGAAAGTCCTGAAAACAGATGGGCCCTTTGAAACATTTTTATGCTTCCAAAGCTAATCAGATCTATGCACTGACAATAGAGGTGAAGAGATACACTTCTAAGAGGTTATTTCAGGGGAAAAAAAAAAGTTTGGAAATCTTCCTTATGTAATACTAACAATGAGGCTGATTGTTGAAAAGAAGAGTTTGAGATACGCTTAAAATTTGGGGGATGCCAAGTTAGCTCAGCAGTTGAGCATTTGCTTTATAATCACAAGGTCTGAGGTTCGATTCCTGACCCCAGCCCATGCAATCCCATATGCTGAACTGCAGCACAACTGGTAACCACCAAGATGACTGAGTGGCAAAGGTTCTCACCTCCCATGTGGGAGGTCCCCCGATTCGCTTCCTGCCCTGCATGGCCCCACATTCATCTGTGTGGAGGGAAACTACGTCACAACAAATGATATACAACTATGGATACTGCTCGGGGTCCTCTCCCTTTCTCTCTCTTTCACTTTCTCTCAAAAATAATAAAAATAAATCTTAAAAACAAAATCACCAGCATGACAAAGCACACATGGTTGTTTTAAGAAAAAGAAAAATAACAATCACACAGAGAGAACCACCCTTTGCTGCTTCTGTCCGTATAGGTGGGCTCAGTGTCGCTCTCTGCTGACCTGGTTGTCATGCCGTGGACAAGATTTAAAACCAGGTCTAAATCCTCCAGATATTTCTTTCACATAATACTAAAAAACAAACAACTAATGTCAGAGAAATAAAACAGCTTATATAAGAGCTTGGGAAACAAATATGTCAGGGGAGGAACAAAAATGAAATAAATAAACGGAAACAGAGCAAGATTAATGAATAAAAACAGAACAAGATTGGAATACCGTGGAGAGAAAAAAGAAATCTGTCCTGTGGGAAAATTTTTCCTTTCATGATTTAAAAAAAAACAAGGAGGCCTTCCAGGACACAATATTTTTATTCTGGGTCCTGGTACCCTAAGAATAATTCATGTCCATCAGTCAGCTCTTAGCATAGCCACACACCATACCAAAATTCTAGGAGCTCACAAAAAGATCCCACTTCCACTGTGTCTTGACGGCGTATGTCTTATGATTCCATTACCAAGGTGAACAAGAAATGTATGTCCTTCTTGCTGGTATATACATTTCTCATGGCAATGGGAAAAGAGCAAGAGACTTAGGGGAAACTTGAGATACCTGGCATGTGGCCTCCACCAAGTCAGATCGGCATGACACGGCCACTCTCAAGATCAGTGGAGGAAGACGGGCACTTTCCAACAGAGATGATGGTGAGGATGCATCATCATCCTACTGGGAAAGGAGGAGCAAATTGTCAGGAGTGACAGTACGTTCTGTAGCAATCTACTTACGTAGACGCAATACTGACCTTCGCACACAGGCAACCTTCACTCAACCTTTATCCATGGAAGACACTCCTGAGGTCTCACCCAGTCACAGCACTGGGGTGAAGTCTTGGATCTCTAACACATAACAGGGTGGCCCTAGACGATTCAGGGCCCTGTGATCTCAAACTAAAACAGGCTATACACCATTCTATCTGATGTTTATTTGCCAAAAAGGGAGAGGAGAAAGAAAACTCACTCTTGTTCAGAAAGGGAAAGAAGCTGAAGCAATACCAGTACTGGTCCTTGCTGTCTCATGCTCCTCTCAGCCATATCTGAACAAGCATATACCCTGGACGCCCTCTTAGTCCTGTAGGAACCATGGACTGAGACCCTGTTATGCTGTGAGCAGTAGTAATCTGTTCAAAGCCTACAACCAGACTGTCGGGAGCACGGATGCTTCAAGTTTCTGAAAAACTTTGCTAGTGTCCGTTTTGTTTGATTCTAGTAATCTCTTATGCCAATAGCTACCCGCTCCACTCTGTTCTTCTCTCTAGAGAGAGCTAATCAAACATCTATGGAACCATACTCTTAGTCCCTTTTTTCATTGAATCATTTGTACCTGGTCATACTGATTTACCTCTTTGTTCATTCAGGGGTTTTAGTAGAACTACAACAACCATATTACATAATGTTAAAGCTGATTGAGCATGTCTGTAGGCATCATTTGGAAGCAAATCTAACACATTTTCATGGCACACGGGAGTTATCCAATTTGACACGTCAGCTGTACTTTGATGAAATATAGCAGTTCCCCACTTATGTACAGGAGTCCATTCCAAGACCCCCAGTGAAGGGCTGAAACTGCATATCTCCCTGAGCCCCATACAAATTATGTTCTTTTCCTATACATAGGTGCCTTTGATAAGGTTTAATGCATTAGGCACAGTAACAGATTAACACCAGCAGCTAATAATGAAATATAACAATATGCTGTAATAAATGCTATGTGAATGATATCTCTTTCTTTTTTTTTTTTAATATCTTTTTATATTTATAGGGAGTAATTATTTTATCTTCAGTGCATACTTATTTCTATTTTACTTTTGACAGATAGAGAGAGAGACAGAGACAGAGACAGCTAGAGAACCGAACTGTGGGAACTCCCCAGTTCAGCATGTGGGTCCACCCGGGCCGGAGCCGGGATTTGATCCTCGGTCCTCATGGCCTCAAAGCGAGCGCTCAACCCGCTGAGCCGTCCGGCTTTTCCCGATATCTCTTTCTGATAACCAAGATGATTAGTATCAATTGACTAGTGGGGAGGTAGTGCATACAGTGTGGAGAGGCTGAACAAAGGGATGATACATGTCCCAGGCAAGAGAGAGCAGGTGGCACAAGATTTCATCACACTCCTCAGAATGGCATGCACCTTAACACTTGTGAATTGTTTATTTTTGGAATTTTCCATTTAATATTTTTGGACCTCAGTTGACTGCAGGTAACCAAAACCACAGAAAGCAAACGTGCAGGTAAGGAGGGGATAACTGTACAGCGGCTTGTGGAAGATTCTGCAGAGGAAAATTACAATGCTGAATATGCATGTGTATGTATACATAAGTATATAATTAAAATGTAGTATGCTATGATCTGTGATGGAAGCACAGTGCTCAGTTTTTTGTTTCTAATGCCGTTCATAAAATTATGAGTAGTATAGTTGAGGAATTTTTCCAAAAGCAGAATTCCTGGGATCTGGGTGTTTTCCCCAATAAATTACCAATCTATCACTCTGCATAACAGTATCTGTGTTTATTCCCAATCATGTTTTGCCAGTTATCTCTTTAGATAGGAATACATAAGGTTTAGAGCTTCCTCTTTTTTGAGGGAAGAAAACAGTTACAGAAGTAAGGTTTGGGAGCATAGAGAAAAATCAAGGAATCCAGACAACACAATCCAAGAGAGCTTTCACATATTAAGATTAGTACCAGAAAACTATCCATGTACCCATCTACCGAATTCCCCATAGCATTGCCATGTGCTTAAGATCACAGAATTCTCCCAGAGTCCCAGGAGTCACAGGTGAAGAGTCACCAAATTCGAGTCAGTCCCTTTGGCCCGTGTCATGTACGAATGTATAAACATTTCTGGCCATCAGTTTCCTTTTCCAGCTCCTCCTCTTCTACTAACCCTGGATACAACCTCCTCCTCCTCTACTAACCCTGGATACATCCGGGTTCGGTCCTGAGATCCTGATCTTCCCATTAACAGCCTCTACCCAAAGGACTGCACCAATCACATGATTCTAAATGCTTTTAAGTGCTGCAATTCTACGTTTTCTATCTTCAGTACAGACTTTTCTTTTAACTGCCAATTACCTTGAAAAGAATCTCACAGTCACCTCAAGCTTTACACATCTCCCACAGACGTGCATCTCTCATCACATGACACACTTGCATTCACCGAGATGTTTATATCAGAAACCTAAGAGTTGTCCTTGGTACCCTCCTCTCTAACATTCCTCTACCAACATCAGCAAGTGTTGTTGCTGTTACCCCCAAATTATAACTCAAGTTTACGTACGTATCTCCACCTCCAAGTTCACCCCCTTGGTCCAAGCCATGCATGTCTCTCTTAGCATACTATGATTACCTCCTAAATGATACCCCTCTTCTGCTCTAGCCTCCCTCTAATTCATTCTTCATAAGGCTGCCAGAAAAATTTTTATAAAATTCAAAGGTCATATCATTCCCATGTATGTACATAAACCCACTTAATACTTACTTATAAACCTTAGAATGAAATACCAAACCTTTGCCATGACAGAGAAATCCTGAACTTCTTCATGCTGCCCCACCCTCCACTCTTGCCATTCTCCCCCTCAGTATGTTCCAGATGCACCTTCAATTCCTTAGACATGCCATGTCCTTTCTAACCACAGGACATTTGCACTGGCTTTTCCCTATAGTGGGAATGTTCTTGTCTCTACCATGCAATGAGTGAATTCCTAATTACGCTTCAGGCCTGAGCTTAAATGATATATCCTCAGAGAAGTCTTCCTTGATTCCTCAACGAAAATGAGGAACCCTTGTAATAATCTCTCATAGTTCCCATCCTTTTCCTCAGCACACTTCTCACAATTTGCAATTCCATATTTCTGGCTACCTACTTTACCAGACTGGAAGCTAGATGAGGGCAGAAATAATTCTTATTTTTTCACTGAGATATATTGTTGCATCCCCATATTCAGCACTTAATGCAGTATATTACATGTTCAAATATATGAGTATGAAGTTGAGTTGTGGTGAAGAATATGTTTATGATTTAGTTACTAATCTACTAATATTTGCTGAGTGTCTACTATGTACTAGGTGCTACGGATACAGCAGTGACGAGGCCAGACCCACCCCTTGTGGATCTGGTAGTATACCCCTGTAGCCATACTTCCTCTGGGAAATTGTCTGAAGTCTCTTTAAAATAGAAGATGGCATTCAGGCATCTAACATTCCCCCTTGAAGATAACAATTCATGGCAGAAACACCAAGTCTTAGCAGAAATTCTGTCTTCAGTTCAAGCGAGTTTCCCATTCACTCACTCTGCCTACGCCAGCAAATCAAAAAGGGACAGGGCATTGACTTTGATCTCAGATTTCTTTTGTTCATTTGTGTCAGAACTGCGATGTTATTTAACCTTTGCTTTCTGTGCTTAATGGATCTGGGTGTCCTGATAAATGCAATGCAGCAGTCAATAACACACCAAAGCCTGCCCATAATTGGCTAACTTGAGGTGCTAGCAAATAAAAGGCCCTGCTGGCTAAGTCTTAAATAATATACACTGGGCAAGTCTGAACATTATGTTGTCACTGATTATAAGAATTTAGATGTTCAATCCCAGTACTGTTAATGGGAGTTATAGCCCAGCTCCCCATAACCTGTTCTAAAAATACACCCAAATCTACACTGAGTTCTCTACTCCCTGCAAATTTTTACCTGACACTTTCTGGATAAGTAAAACAGGATTAGACTCAACCTCAAATAATTTTCAGCCTGGCTGAATTAAAATGAACTTAAGTTTGTAAAGCAATCCTTATGGCATGTTAGTAGGCAAAGGGATATAAGTTAACCATGTAAACTATAAACATATTAAAATTACAGGAAAAAACAAATGGAACTTTGATTTGTCTCTATGTCACACAATCTGCAATTACTTTTCACTGCCAAGCGTGATGTCACAGTATGAACTCCGTCATTTAGACTTCGCTAATACTTACCAGTGAACATTTGACAAATGTTTATATAACTTTGTATCAAGTAGTAACACAAGCTGACCAGCTAATGGTAAAAGCTTTGATCCTGCACTAGTCTCTAAAAGGCACAGTGAGCGAATCACTTTGCAATGAGTTATATAAATCAGAATGCATGTGCTATGTATTATTTTCATGTGGTACCTGAAGAAGAATTTCCTGGAAATGTTTTCAATGTCTGAAGATAATAAGACAGGGAAAGCACATCATCCATCAAGTAGAACACATCGAGGCCTACCTCCACATGCAATTCTGAAAGGAATAATGTGTGGAAAGAAAATAACCCATTCAAATCTACAGAGCTCGCTACCCCATTTTAAAGCACCCAATGACTGATGAAAACAATATCAACACCATGAGAAAAATCTATACAGTACCTGAAGCAAATGGAGACTTCTTGATGAAACAAAACACAGGCTTCTCTGGTTCTAGACATGGGACTAAGAAATCAGGAACCATTAGGTCCCAATTGATACCAATAGACTGGAGTAGCTATCTTTGGCCATGTGATGTCATGTCTATTCATATGTTTATTCACATATCTATGTCTATATGTCTATATCTGTGTAGACATATGTCATCTATGCCTATTGAACGTATACGCAGATCTATTCAGCAACTATTAGGTGTCAGGTACTAATGCTGATGTCAGTGTCAAACACTGAGGGACTCAGTCTAATAGAACAGGCAGAGCATGCCACCCAATAATTACCAATATGAATCAGGAGGCTTCACTCATGAGGCACCACAGACAGAGTGGCAGAGGCCAGAGAGCTTTTCAAAACCCCAACAGATGATTTGAGTCTTAAATTTTCAAAACCGAATTGCTGGTTCTAAAATAGGAAATTAAAATGGCCAAGTCAAAATTCACAAAGATGTAAATAGACGTCTATAAACATAAGATGATGTCAATTTCATTCATGGTGAAATGCAGCTTTCATAAACTTACTACACTGGAAAACAATTTGTAGGTTAGAGGTGGTTTGTTCCCCCCAAATTCCTGGGTATGCCCAAGGATTGCTGAGAAATTGCAGCTAATTTTAAATTAAGTAAGTATAACCAAGTACTTTTGAAGCCTGCAATAAAAATCTTCATAATAGTTTTCACTGGCCAAATATATTAACTTAAATGTAGGATGCAGGTGCACTGTTATGATTGGTATAATGTGGGGCAGGATCTCCAAAAGAAACGCCTCATCTGGGTGAACAAGGGGGGATGTTAGCATACGTAAAAAAGGTTTCTTTAAGGATTGGAGTTTCTCGACAAAGGGACAGAACATACATCTGCAAAGACACCATCACACATCTTGGGACATCAGTAATGCAGGCACTGGGGCTGGAGAGTCAGGTAAGTATGCTGGAAGGTAAAAAGAGGGACTGGAGAAGTATGAAGGCCAAACAAAGAGCACCTCAGGAGAAAAAGAACCGGCAAAGGTTTCTAAACAAGAAAATGACATGATCAGATACACTTTTCTGTACAATATCCCTGGTGGCAACATGGACAATAGATGTTGCAGGGATATGCATTCAGAGGCCGTTGCAATATAAGACAGATAAAAGATGATGAGAGCCAAAGCTCTGGCTGGAAATGTCCTAATTCAAGAGACATTTCAGTTTGTGAAAGTGATTCGTGGTGATAAAAAGAGTCTCCTGCCCTGCACTAAGCCTTTGAGAGTAATTCAGAGAAAGAAGTGTTGAGTGGGATCATTTTCTCTGAGACACAAGTTATTTTATAAAATGGGTAAGTCCAACTCAAAGCAACCATTAATGTAGCCTTTCCCTTTTGAAAATGCAGCATGATTCTCTTTTGTTGAATCTAGCAAAAATCTGAGTGCCCACTATGTAAGCATCATTATTATCTTGCTAGTATAAGAGATTAGCTGGTGGCTGTCACATGGGTTTGGAACATGGCTCTGGCTTCCTGACTACCCCTTTGCCTGTTCTATGTACTTGGGTTGGCTTCATTTGTCTTTAGCCAGTTGACTTGCCATCCCCAAATGATGCTCTCTCATGAACCCGGCTTGCTTCACTAACTACCCACTTCATCCTCTGACCTTCAAGCCCCTAGTCGTGCCTCGCCTGGACCAGCCTGTAGCAGGTGGGCTCACTTGCCCTTCATCCCATCAATATCCTCCAGGGGCGACCCTCTCCATCTGGCTTTCCCTTCTCACCTTCTGCTGATTACCTTCATCTGCTAAATTTGCAACTCTATGGCTTTTTCTTTTCATTCTTAAAGTCTAATCTTCCAAAGCCACCTTATAAATTGTCTCAATTCTATTGTTGATAACCTAATAATATCTTAACATATTTGATAAGGTCATGACAACCCTGGCAATTCATTACTCTTTCTGCTCCTAGAGATGATAATAATAGAGGAAGGGAAATATGATTTATGTATCATCAGGTATCCAAGAAACCTGCTTATCCTAAGAGAGGTGGTAAAAATAGATTTTATTATTGCCTCTTAAAAAATATAATGGCTGAGCCACAAAAAAAAGGTTAACTGGCCTTGGTTACCCATTATTCGGTTTCCATGCAAAGATAAAATTCATACTTAAAATCCATTTGCACACTTTCCTCACAGAGCTTTTTTTCTTCCCTCGGTAATCCCTTCCCTCAACAGAAACCTCACACAATTCTTATAAAGGTATTTGTCTTATAAATTGATGTTTGCCTCTGTGCTCCAGATATTTATTTTTATTTTAGTTAACTTGGTTTAAGTTGCATCCCCTGAAGATCACTGTACAAACACTCTGCATCACTCTAGAGGGGCAAGAGGAAGGAGAAAGGAAATAAGTGGCTTTCTTCTCCTTACTGTCCCTGTTCCTGCTCCTTCTTTTCATCTCTAGGTTTTCCTATTGTTAAATCTTGTGTCAATAAAGTAGAAAATGAAATATAGAAAAGGAAATATAGACAGTGCATGAAGTTCCATAATTAGCCACTGAGTCATAATGGCCTTATCTACATTATTCTCTGGTTGGATAAACAATAAATAACTATAAGAACAACAACAATATATCTGAGGACGTTTAAAACCCACTAGATATTGAAGAAATTTTCTTTTCCTTTGGTATACTCATTCTAACCAACAATTTCAATTCAGTTGCTTTTCTAAATCCCAAATTGTGTATAATTGTAATTACACATAGATCATGCAGAAACCAATATATTTTCTAAATCATTTATTTGACATACCTGCCATATTGTAATTGTTTTTGTTAAAATGATCCTATTTGATATCCATTCCATTCAACCTTCAGCATGCTGAATATTTCTACATAACCTGAATCTATGGACTTTGTTTGGCTTTCTTTGTTGAATTACCAGCAAATATAGAGAACTGCTTTTGTGCAGCTTTATTTGAATTTTGAAGGCAGGTAATTTACTAATCTTTCTTTCAGATGCTTCCTTTGTTCTTTCCAGAGATGTGTATTGACTGAATGTTTCAAGGGTTTCATTGTTTAAAGTCAATTAGAAAATAAGATTCCCTTTGATAAACTAACCTTGTTGACCTAGTCCTTTGCAGGAAAAAAAAAAAAAAAAAAAAAGCATCAGTGTATAAAATAAATGTTGATGGAGGTGATTGTACCTCTTGGTGAAACATGTATCTGTCTGTCTTTATAAGAGCTGACATCTTAATAGGAGAGCATAACTTTCTTTCTCTGTTATAACTTTAATCATCCAAAGTTGCTAGCAATGGAAGAGAGAAAACAGGAAGTTGATAATGACATTAATAATGCCTGTCTACAAATCCTCATCTTTAAAGACACTTTCTACGCTTAGATGAACAATTTAGTTATTTGGAACCATTTCTAAACATTCTCCACTGCATCCTCTCTTCAAGTGACTTACAGTCCGCTGCCCCTGCTACCACCTCATCTCATACTTAGCATAAACTTTCATTGAACTGAGGAGTTTCCTAGAGAAATAAGGAAGATTGTTACCAAATAAAGAGGAGACAGTGAGTTCTATGGCCACACTCCACCACTCATTCTCATTTTCAGCAAACCAATGAAATTCTCAGGGCTTCAGCCACCTAATATGTAAAGTCGAGATCATTTTATCTTATCTTCCTAACATTATTTGATCCCTCAATTCTTTTTTCAATTTTAAGACCCATTTCAATATAAAAATAGAGTAAACTTCGAGCATATTTTTAACTAAACTTCATATTTTTAACACGGGAGCACACATTTATCTTTTTTTATTTTATTTTTTCATTATTTATTTATTTTCTCTTTTTTTTTGCTAAATTTATTGGAGTGACATTAATTGATATCAATTACATTGTTTCCAGGTGTGCAATTCCATATTACATCCTCTATACATCGCATTATGTGCTCACCACCCAGAATCAGCTCACTTTCCATCACCGTGTGTTTGAATCCCCCTCCCTACTCCCCCACCACCCAGCTCTCTCACCCACCTCCCCACTTACCCTCAGGTAACCACTCAGCTATTGACTGTGCCCATGAGTCTTTGTTTCTTTGTTCCTTTCATTTTATATCCCACCTACAAGTGAGGTCATACATTCCTTGATTCTTTCATTCTGACTTATTTCGCTTAATAAGATGTTTTCAAGGTCTGTCCATGTTGTCACAAATTGCTGTATTTCATCTTTTCTTATTGCTGAGTAGTATTCCATTGTATAAATGTACCACAACTTCTTTATCCAGTCAGCTATCAGAGGACACTTTGGTTGATTCCACAACTTGGCCACAGTGCTGCGATGAACATTGGGGTACATGTATCTTTGCGGATTAAGGTTTTCGGGTTTTTTTTGGTAGATACCCAGGAGAGGGATGGCTGGGTCATATGGCAATTCCATTCCTAGTTTTTTGAGGAATCTCCACACTGCCTTCCACACACATTTATCTATGTAACTAACATGTCTACGGCATCTGGGTCTATTTTTTTTTATTTTATTTTTTTATCACACAGAGCTATTCTGAGAGTCATATTCTAAAAAATCAGAGCATTTTAAATATCTATAAGATGATGACAAATACAAGGAAAAAAACATTATTGCAGCAATGATAAACAAAATACTTTAATTGCTAGCACAAGAGTATCTCTTAGGGTACAAGCAAAGCTATCTCTTTTCAGAGAAAATACCTTAAGAGGATACTTATTGGAAGAGGGGAGGAATATGTTGGGAGAAAAAAAGGCAACAAAAGAAGTAGCTAGAATTGAAAAGATTTCTGGTAGCTAGACCAGAATTGAATAAAAAAATTGTGTCTGGGACAGTCAAGCAGAGAAAGGAAAACATGGAAGAACTGAGTAAGACCAAACAGAGTGAGGGATGTCAGAAGAATTAGCTGAATTTATACTTTTCACTTCTGCTTGACCATAAATTCCTCACATCTATATGCTAGAAATCCTGCTTCCCATACAAAATCCTGGTGTAAGATTTTATACTAAAAATTATGGAAAATGGGGGTCTGTTTCTCAGTCCATGCATTCTACTTGAAGAGTAATCAAGTCTAGAAATAAGATATTCTCTAAACTAAAATAATGTTTAAAAAGTAGAATCTCAGCACCACAGTAAAACATGAGAAGACTTATTAGAACAGGAAAGCTTTACCACAGGTGTTAAATTAACTTTGTATCATGGTCTGAATCTAATCTTCCTGGTTATTAAGGGTAGGTTACAATCCAGCTGACATCTGGATGATGATAATGATGATGGTGATGATGATCATCATGATGATGGGAGAAGAAGGAAGAGGATGGTGATGACAATGATTGGTACTAGCAGAGGCTGTATTTCCAAATTTAATGATATAGACAAAGAAGACCTAAATGAATGGAGAATTTAGGGATTATCTAATTTTAGGTGATCACTATTCAATAAGACCTAAGTAAAAAAGGAAACTCTTAGTGAAAAGACTAGCTTTGTAACCAACATAGTTAAGAACTATGAGCCAAAAGGCCACGAGTGATTTAGAATAGAGAAAATAAGTTAGGACAAAGGAATAAGGAACAATCCAGAAAATAAATGTGAGACCTTGAAGGAGATGTTATGAGGTTAGACTACATTTTAACATGCACAACAAGTTCTTGTAAAATTAGCATCCCTTTTTGAATCATAATTATTGTAACATTAAAGAAAATAATTGAAATGAATTAAGAGTCTTCTTCAATAAATGTCATAGATACTATTTCAACTAATAGAACAGATGCATTTCCAGAATTCATTTATAATTGTAAGATAAAAAGCAACATAAAATGAAGGTGACTAATGTGATAGAGAAAAAAATAACTGGACTTAAAGTTTAAAATCTAAATGTAAACCTCGCTTTAGCCATTGACAATTATTTACTTCATTTCTATGTGCCTGAGTTTGTGTTATATGCAAGGAAATAAAAATGACTAACAGCATCCCTGGCCTGCAGAAACTCACAGTCCACTCAAACAAATATGAAAACAGATAACTTTATTACAATATATAAATGTTATTAGTATCTTAGAAATCTGCAGTGCAGTGTGGCAATAAAGAGCACTGACCCAGAATATAAACCTCCAGAGTTCAAGTTCTTTGGCTTCTGAATTTAATAATTGTGTGATCTTGAGTGATGTATATAACCACTCTTTGTCTCAGTTTCCCACTTATAAAATGAAACTCCCAGATAGCTTCTTGGGGTTATTGCAAGAATTAAATGAACTGATCTCATAAAATACTTGAAAGAATTCCTGGAACATTATAAAGTTTGTGTTATCATCATCTGCTTCTGTAACATCGTCCTCATTCTACGAAAACACTAAAGTGGGAGGAGCTGACATTGCCTAGGAAAAACAGAACAAGGTTTCACAGAGTAAATGGACTTAAAGTGATCTTCCAACTAGATAAATGGAAACTTGTATGCCAACAAGAACAGACCACCCGTCTGAAAGTGAGAAATCAAGACAAGCTCTGCTATATTGTGGGGTGTGTGCATGGTGAGACTGAAGAGATAAGATGAAACAGAACTGTGAGTGACCACACGGGTCGTGGTGTCTGTTAAGAAGATGAATAACATCAAAAGGTTTGTTGGTTTAAGATTACTCTAGTGGCTCCATAGAGAACCATCAAATCTCAGCAACTTTCAACAACAAAGGGATATTTTTCACCCATGTTACATGTTGGTCAGGATGCACCTGCAGCTGGTTCCCATGTTCTCTTCATTCCTGCAGCCAGGCCAAATGAAGGTGCCTCATCTGAGACTTTCCTATTCTCTTGGTAAAGAGGAAAGAGGGAGGATAGAACCCCATAATGGCTTTTCAAAAGTTCTACTCCACAATGCCGTGTCATTTCTGCATCTGCACATATTTTACGTGGCTAAGTCTGATATCAATGAGATGAGGAACTATAATCACCCCAAAGGAAAGAGTGTCACAGATCAGGTAGCAAAACCTAACCTCCCTGGGGTGGGGAGCTATGATTTCCTTAGGGAAGAGACAAACAATATGAGAAAATAATACTCTATCATTCTGATTATCAATTGTATAATGCATCTCCTAAAATAGTGGCTTAAAATAATAGCAATCATTTATTATGCTTATAAATGTCAGGCCTTCTAATAGTGCTTGTTTGGAATATACAAGGTGAGTTCACTCCCTCACCAGGATGTTTGGCAGGAACAGCTGTAAGGTTAGGCTCCACCTGATTCCTCTTCCTCTCTTAGCAGTCTCAGAGCTTCTTCACATGTTTTCTCCAGCAGTGAGTAGTCAGACTTACTAGTGTCCTAGTGGCCAAGGTGAAGGCCATGCATACATTGTGATTTATTGGTCAAAGGAATTGCAAGCCAAGCTAGATCCAGAGGGAGAAAAAAATTAACTTCCTGAGGGGAAGAGGGCCAAAGAATTTGCAGCCATCTTCCATATATACAAAGGGTAGGAGGGGTAGATTGAGATTCTACTTCTGAGACAGTATCAGCAGGCTATGTTGACCACCTAAATGTGAAATGGAAATGAAAAACAGAAACAGGAAGACACACTATCAAAAATAAAACACTCATTTCTGCAATGCTCAAGCTTAAGAACTGGAAGGATATAGATCTTAAAAGTAGGAAATTATAAGTTCTGAATTATCCAAGAAATTAAAAGAAAGGAATTTTGATAAAGATGTTGATCACATCCAGATTTATTTCAAGATGTTATTTGCATACAATGTTGATAAAAGTGCTACAGAAACACAAGCAAAAAAGCATATGTTAAATCAAAATAAACTTTATTTTAGAAAGTCACTTTAACTATCTGGTGATATAATTAAGCCTTGTTAATATGCTGTTTATTTAACAGATTAAAAATTCACAAGCAGCATGTCCTGTTCATCTTAATTAAACAATATGCTTGTCACAATTATTTGCTTTATATTTTCATTTTTCATGAACATTTTGAAGATATCCATTGATGCTATTAGAATCAACGTTCCTTTTGGTTAGGAGTTCTGTGATCTCGGTGCCATGGCTCTCTTGAGGCACTACCCAGCATTTCTCACCTGACCCTCTGCCAACGACTGGCTGTTAGATCTGTTGTGGGGCTAAGAACAGCTACAAGAAAATGACTGTCTAATTTTAACATTCCCAGCGGTGTTCTTTCCATCCTTCTATGCCTCAGATTTCAAAATATCCCTACTCCAAATTTTGCACACAGCTCTGGGTATGAGGTAATACGTACTGGATGACATAGAATATCGAATTCTAGAGCTGCAAGAGATTTTCAAGATTATTCCTTTCAACTATTTCCAAACTCAACCATTCACTCACCCCTTTCTCCACATTGCACCAATCACTGACACGCTATTTTTTTCCAGTGGATTTATTTACATTTCTTACTTAATATATTTTAAGAGGAAAGTATATGCTGCCACTAGAAATAAAAAACTAGCTAAATTTTCAAAAAAATTGAAGGTGATGATATATACAAATACAAGCAAAACAAAACAATATTGGTAGATTCCAACTAGCTGTTTTTGCTTGCCTAAAGCTCAGAGCCTAAGTTTGACTCACTCTGTTAAAAAAAATAGATATCCAAGTTTGAGATTTCTAGGATCTAACTGAAGTTTTCTCCTTGAACCAGAAAGATTAGAATAACATTGTAAAGGTATTAACACCTCCTCCATGCCATCCAATGGACAGAGCCTTTGAGTTATAACAAGTCATTTTGGTATTTTTAGTGGCATGGAGCCCTTGTTTATGAAACACTTTCTGTTTCTTTTCCCTCATTAAAGACACATTGAATACATCTCATGCTCAAATCTTGGTTTCTAATACTATTTCCAATAAAAAGAACCAGGGTTCCTTGGAGAGAGAAATGGTTGAATCTAAGTCTGCAACAGGAAATATACAACATGTGGTTGGTTCCAGACAGTGAGAAAATTTGAGGGAAAATAAATCAAATCACAATAATGGAAGTATGGCAAAGGGATAGGGCAACCAACTAAAAGAGCAACCAAGGGTCAAAGCTAGAACAATTTGAGCAAAAAATAAATAACTTATGAAATTATAACCCATAGTATAAAATAAATATCCATAAGTACCTGCTGATGAAATAAATTACTGAATAAATGAGAAAGAAGAAAAAAATCTCTCATGCAGAATAAGTCCAAATAATTTATGTAGATCCTCCATCCTCAAGGGAGGTGGAGTAAAACTTCCACTCCTTAAGTGTGGCCTGAGCACAGTGACTTTCTTCCACAGTATGGAAAGGAATAAAACTTCAAAGCAGAGAAACCTGACAAACATCACCTCAGCAACCATGATCAAGGTCAACAACAACAATGATAAGTCAAGTTGATAGTATGTACCCCCAATATGATGTGATAAAAATACTCACAAGCCCATTCTAATCATGAGAAAAATATCAGACAGATTCTGCCAGGAGGAATTCTAGAAAACACATGACTAATACTACTCAAAATTGTCAAGGTCATCAAGAGCAAGGAAAGTCTGAAACGTGACAGCTAAATGCAATGTGATGTCCTGGATAGGCAGCGGGGATAGATACAGGATTGTAGGTTAAAAACCAGGAAAATCTGGATAATGTATGGATTTTACTTCACAATAGCAATGAACCAATATTATATTGGTTCATTAATTGTAACAAATGTACCATGCTAATATAATATTAATAATTGGGGAAATTGCATATGGGGTGGGAATTCTTTGTACTATCTACACAATTTTTCTGTAAAACTAAAATGCTTGAAATACACATTTATTCACACATTTAACACAAATTTTTTATATGTTTAATAGATATCAAAGTACACACTAGATGCAGGGACAAAAATGTGGTAACTGCCTGTACGAAAATAACTGTGACACAATATATAATTGACTCATCCAAAATCATATCACTGGGAAGGAAGAATAGTTGGAATTGCTTCCTGACCGATGATCTGCCTCTCAACTTCAGCAGCCCACTTTCTTTCATATTCCTGAAATATTCAGGAATGTACTCCTTGTTGAGTAATTCATAGAGTACAAGTGAACTTTTGAATCAATTAGCAAATATGTATTAAGATTGTACTACGTTCCCAGGACTGAGCTACTTGATGTACTTGATGAGGATTTAAAAAGGGAATCAGTGGTCTCTTCATCTTATAATATAAAATAATATTGAATGATGACTATAATTCTTTTTTTTATTTATTTTAATTTAAAAAGTTGTATGCATAGATGAAGACTGCTATGTAAATCTTCAGAAAGGGGCAGGGGAGCCAGTGGTCTTTTCCTCCTATATTGCATATGCTCTTTCTGTGACTTTGAAACAAGTATTTACATAAAACATTTAAGGATGATCCTCAGATGTTAAGAGAGAAGAAACCACAAGACAACAGTGGTCAAATAAAATGGGAAGGTTTTAGAGGAAAAGGAGATTTGAACTAGGCTGTCGTTTTCAGTGCAATTGTTTATCCAGAATAAAGATCATCTCTGACTGCTAGGGTTCCAATCCCAACTACCGTTATTCTACTGACAAGATGTGTGATCTTCAGCAACTTGTTTAGCCCTCCTGCTTTCCTCATTTGTAACATGGGGGCAATAATGGTACATTCATGATTGGGTTGACTTAGGATTCCAGGATGTATATGGCAGAATTCCAAAAGAAAAAAAGCTGGCCCACTCACCCTTGGGAAATTCAAGGTGACTTATTATTCTATTATTATTATCGTTATCATTATTATTATTCATCATTGCCACCTCCATGTTATCAATATTTGGCAGTTGCCAACATTTGGTAGGTGCTTTTAAAAAGCTCAGGAAAGGAGTGAAGGATGAGAGGTCCAAAAGCAGGGAGGAGACTGCCATAGTATCTTAAAGCCCTGAGTCATAGTCATGTATATACAATTGATCAGAAATGCATAATTGGCAATGACATGAGTTTAAATAAGTTGGCATTTGAACGTTGAACAGTGAGATATGACATTGTAGGGCTAGTTCTTAAAGTCCTTAGGAAACAAAAATTACATTATTAAAATCTATATTGTTTGATGCAGAGGGACAAGTTAGAAAGTGGTAAGAGATGTGTTCACTCACATGTCTGTGACTTTTAGTAAGTTCCTTTCCCCTCTGCATCCGAGAGGGTTAATTTTATGTTAACTTGACTGAGCCACTGGGTATTCACACATTTGGTGAAATATTAGTATGGATGTGTATGTGAGGATGTTTCTGGGTGAGATTAACATTTGAAGGGGTAGACTTGAGTAAATCAGATTCACCTCCCTAATGTGGGCAAGATGCATCCAATCAACTAAAAACCTGGATAAAACAAAAGACTCAGTAAGAGTCTGATTGTTGAGTTGGGACCTTGGTCTTTTCTGGCTTTGGGGCTTTAACTGAATGAACATCAGCTCTTCTTGGGTCTCAAGCCTTGTCGCTTTCACACTGGAACTTTCACTAACTCCTCTCCCGGTTCGCTGACCTTCAGACACAGACCAGAACTATGCCACCTGAACTCCTGAATCTTTAGTATGCCAGCAGCACATCTTGGAACTTATCCTCCATAATTTCTACATAAGCCCATTCTTCTACGTATAGGAATAAGTGTAATCAATATCCCATTGATTCCATTTCTCTGCAGAACCCTGACTAGTACAGAGCTTTAAAGGCCTAACTTACAAAATAGGAATTAAGAAAATTCAGTGAGAAAATTCTATGCAAAGTACATAGTAGGTATTCAGTGGATATGTTTATTCCTTCTGCACAATGAAGAGAATGAAAGTACAGCCAGGAGAAATTTTTTTTAAATGAAGGGCTATCTTTCTAATAGACAACCTTCTTGCCTCCAGTCTTTAATAGAGTCCATTAATATCTATCAAACTTTCCTGGGAATGGAAATATAAAGCTATCATTGCTGTATATGTGGCAGCCTAATGAGCCAGCTTCTCCCGGTGAGGCAATAATTTACTCAAAGGTCCCAAAGTGGCCAGCATGAGTTAAGAGAGCTTTCCAAATTGACCAGTTCTTACACAAAGAGATTTCATTATTATGCTGCCCTGCTGATGTGATTTGCTCAACAAAGCTTTGTGCTGGATAAACCCAAGTGCTATAGGCCCTCTAGGATCTTTCCTGCAGGGATTTCAATGCCAACTTCAATTCTCTTTCCGCCTCACCGGCCCCTCCACCCCGCAATCACACAGTCAGCTCTCCTAGTTCCAGGCCAATGGACTTCTCCTAAACCACACTTTCTGAGATTGACTCATGTATATCCATTTCCCTGGGAAGAGCTGGAGGCAGGATTACACTGGGCAAGTTCTCAAGTTTCATTCTCAGTAAAATGTCCCAATCCTTGGGCACAGAGGAGCTTTTTATGTTAACCCATCTATATCAGATGATGATATATGTGACTTCACAGTGATGGAAAGCCCAGCTGCAGAAGCCGTTTCCTGGAGTCGAGGATTGCTGCCCCTCTGCTAATTCTGCAAGAGAGACATTTACGAGCTTAGCCATCCTACCAGAAGGCTCTTTGTCTCCCCTTCTCAGGCTGGGTAATGCCTCTGGAAAGGCTGGGTCACCTTTTTTCACCAGAGTTTGATATTTAAACACATTAGAAAGTACTTAGGAAATCAAATTACTAAATACAATGATATCAAAGAATGATCTAGTAGAAAGAACATCACCTTAGAAAGCAGAAAACTGAGTTATCAGACCCCTTTCCTGCCCTAACCAGCTGTGTCACCTTGGGCAAGTCACTAAATCTTTCTGGGATGAAATTTGTGTGACCTGAAAAATGGGTTAATAATACATATCATTCACGCCAACTTTAAAGCCCAGAAAATTTAAGATTTCCTGAGGTTCCTTTCAGTGCAAGCATATCTAAAATTGTACTTTTCATTCTATGTAAAGGCAACCATGGATCAGCATCAGTGTATTAATACTTGATAGATTCCCTTTTTAGGGTGCTTCTGATTTGACAAAGTACTTTTACATTCATTGCTTAATTCGGTCCTCACAGCATTTCTCTTAAAGGTTGGCAAAACCAAGTTATCATTGTCATTTGACAAATGATAAAAATTGAAGCTCAGAAATGATAAATAACTTACCTAATATCGCTGTTCCGTGCAAACACAAAGCATCCTGTTGCCTAAGTCCTTTGGAGATTTCTCTACTGCGATACTCTTCTCTCTTCTGCAACCTCATTCAGTTCTCTGCTCAAAAGCCATCCTCTGGGATGCTGGGATAATGTAACAGGTTGAGTGCTTGCCTTGCACCTGTGAGTTCCAGGGATCAAGTCCCAGCCCTGGCTCATGCTGAATGGTGGCACAACCGTGCAGCACAACCGGTAGACCCTCAGTTCGGTTCCTCCCCCTCGCAGCCCTGTGTTCTCCTATGTGGAATGAAACTGTGTCAAAATCAAAACCAAACAAAACTAATGATGTACAGCTTTGGAGACCACTCTGGGCCTTCCCCCATTCTCTCTATCTCTGTTTCTTTCACCTTTTTTCAAACAATAAAATAAATCTTAAAAAAACAAAAGCCATCTTTTTAGAGAGGCTTTCTTCTCTTATGACCCCAGATAAAGCAGCATTACTCTAACCCCTCGCCTTGCCTTACTCTTCTTATAAAACAGTAGTTCACGAAAAATTGGCGATTTATGTGGTTTGTTTATTGGACTCTTGTCTACACTAAAAAGTAAGCGCTGTACAAGTAGGAACTTTGTCAATTTTTTGCTTATTCTTATGGTCCTAACACCTAGAAAAGTGTGTGGTCAGTAGTAGATACTCAATAAATAATGATTCGTAAATAAATAAACAAATGAGGTGAAACAGAAAAGACACTGGAAACTCTGTTTTTTATGCTTCAAAAAATGAAAGGTGTCCTTGTCCCTTAATGTTCATTTTGATTCATTTCCTACGATATCTTGATTTAATGTTATCTTATATATACATTTTTATCTCTCTTCTCAAGAAAAATTAGACCCTATTTTAATTTCTTATTTCCTTAAATAATCAGGAAATATAATTCTGTATTTTCTGGTTCAGGATTCATAAGAGTGGTCCTTTAGTGGCTGTATATCAAACTCACTGGGAGACTTTTTTTTTTAAGATTTGTTTATTCAATCATTCATTCATTCATTCATCGACAGAGAGAGACAGAGAGAATGGAGAGGGCCCAGAGCAGGCTCCATAGTTGACATTAGTTTTCCATATAGTTTCACTCCACAGGTAGGTGTGGGGCTGTTCAGGGCAGGAACTGGGCCAGGAGCCTCTGGCATAGGCCCGGCAAGAACTGAACTAGGGGCACACCCCAGTTCAGCATATGGGTCCACATGGGCTGGGCCCAGGATTCGATCCCTGGTCTCTGGGGCTGCAAAGCAAGTGCTTAACTCGCTGAGCCATTCCAGCTTGGGAGACATTTTTAAAACTCTAAATTCCTGAGCCCTAATTCTAATCACTGGGTCTTCAATAGAGCCAAAATTTTTACATTTCAGACATTCCCCAGTTGATTCAAATGCATAGCCATGTTAGAGAACTAACAAGTTCTCTGAGAAAGATTCCTTTCTACTCTGTGTGTTATTACCTGAGACTTGAGCAAGTGCTATGATTGTTAAGTTATAGCCACAATGTTCGCTTTGTAATAAGAGTCATATTAGTCTCAGGCATCATTTCAAGAGGAGGTAGACATGGGGTTTTCTGATTAAGTGGACAGAGTACAATGATCAAATGCCTACTTTTCTAATCATAAAGATCTACCCTTTAGGATCAGCCCAATCATCCTGCTAGGTGTGTAATGGAACTTTAGTCCTCATAAGGAAGACTGGTAAATAAAAAAGAGGTAGAACACCCCCCAAACCTGGAAGCAATGATTAAGGCAGAAACTTGGCTTATCGCATTGGGACACATGATAGATGGCAAGAAAGTAAATATGAAAACATATATTTAGTCTTCTATGGATATTTATTGAGCATTTACTAGGGCCAGGGAACCTGCCAGTGAATAAGATGTGTTCTCTGCCTTCCAGAAACTTACTCAAAGTGAGAGAGGAAAATATAATAAACATAACAACACAGAGGAATATCTAGCTCAGTAATGGGATGTGAAAAGTTACTGTATTTTGCCAAGTATAATGCATATGTACTTCTTTCCCAAATTTGTGAGGGAAAAATAAGGATGCACATTATACATGGTAGTACTAATTTTGTCTATATAAATGTTTTTAATTATTTTATTTATGCATATGAGTTAAAAGTATAACTCTAGAAATCAATATATAATGATACCCATATGCAAAATAATACCCTGGAATATAAGTTGTAAAGAAATTTTTTTAAAGATTTATTTTTATTGTTTTTGACAGAGAGAGAGAGAAAGAGACAGAGAGAGAGAGAGAGAGAGAGAGAGAGAGATACAGAGACAGAGAGAGGGGGAGGGCCCAGAGCAGTCTCCATAGTTGTATATCATTGGTTTTTCCACATAGTTTCATTCCACAGGTGGGCACGGGGCTGCACAGGGCAGGAACTGGGCCGGGGTCTCGCCCCGGTGAGAACCGAACTGTGGGCACTCCCCAGTTCAGCATGTGGGTCCGCACGGGCCAGGGCCAGGATTCGATTCTTGGTCCCCAGGCTGCAAAGTGAGTACTTAACCCATTGAGCCATCCCGGCTTTCCCAAGAAATTTTTTTATACATAGAATTTCTTGTACTTTTTATCTATTCTTGTGTTTTGTAATTAGTTACATAAAATTTATTATACCATAATATGTTTAAAAATATAAATGCAAGGAAAGCTGGGATGGCTCAGCAGGTTAAGTGCTCGCTTTGCAGCCCCGGGGACCGAGGATCGAATCCCGGCCCCGCACCAGGCGGACCCACATGCTGAACTGGGGTGTGCCCCCAGTTTAATTCTTGCCGGGGCCTATGCCGGAGGCTCCCAGCGCGGTTCCTGCCCTGCGCAGCCCTGTGCCCACCTGTGGAGTGAAACTATATGGAAAACTAATGTCAACTATGGAGACTGCTCTGGGCCCTCTCCCTTCTCTCTGTCTCTCTCTGTCTCTGTTTCTCTCTGTCAAAAATCAATAAAATAAATCTTTAAAAAAATAAAAATATAAATGCTAAAATTCCTTTATAATACAAAAAAAGTACCTAAATATGAATAAATAAAAATTTGAATTAAATAATTAAAATGAAAGATTTTTTTCCTGCAACTTTGGTCCAGAAACATGGGTGTACATTATATATGAGAGTACACTATACATGACAAAATAAGGTAGCTCTGAGGCAAAACCTGAAGGAAGTCTAAAAGCTGACAAAATGGAAAGAGGACATAAAAGAATGTAGAACGAAAGAAAAGCAAGGAGAAGATTCAGTTTCAACATTAAAATACAGTGGATGTCTAGAAAAGAGAATGACAGAGTTTAAAAGTCTAAAATGGTAGGAGATAAAGTTTGAAAGGCTATATTTTAATATATAATATTTTAATGGGCTTTTAAAAGGTAAACTCAGCAAACATTTGATGAATTCACCCAGTATTTATATTGTGCCTAACATAACTCACTCATTGTTCTAGGCATTGGGGATCCAGTGGGAAACAAAAACACATCAGGTCCTGGAAACCTCAAAGCGAACATCTGAATACCTGACTAGACAATAAAAAAAAATGAAAAATATAATTCAACCATAGTCCAAGTGGGAGATGGTGACTTAGTCTAAGTGTAGCAATGGGTATAGAAATAATGAAGAACTCATAAATGACCATTTTCAGGGATGTAGTATAAACCATGAGGGTGGAATGAAATCCTCACAGGGGTCACCTGACCTTTGGTCTGTGTAGATGAGTGGCTGTATTCTAAGCCCCGCTATAATGAGGAATTTTGTACTGTTTATATTCTGCTGGCTTCAGTCCATGAACTTCAGTTCTGTGGATCTAGCTAAACTGTGTTTGAAATAAATAACACAGAAGAATTGAAACAGGGGCTGGGTCCATTTATTTTTGCATAAGAAAAAAATCCTATACATTTGGAATGTTGTGTAATTAAAATATTGATGTAAATATAGACACCTAAATGCTCCCCCTAAACCCCAATAATTGCTCAACTAACCTTAAAATAATTGGTGAAGTGACAACAAAACAAAAATTTTAAACTCATGATTAAACTTTCATTTATCTTGTTTTATTTTATAAGGAGGTAACTTGTTTGTTATTCCTTTGAAAATCATATATCTGATAGCAGTATACCTTTTGACTTATTGCTTTATGATCTTATGAATCTCTTATTAACCCTGCATGTGAATGATTCATAGATGCAGAATGAAAGGGCTGGCTTATAGTAAATAGAGGAAAGTATTCATAATCCAAGTGGACAGAGGCAGTAAGAATTAAATTGTGGTAAGACAAACAGAAGAGACAAGATTGGAATGGGGTAAGAGAGGTTAATCAAAATGCGTTCTCGCTCCAGAAAAAAGAAAGTGAAGAATAATTGATAGCCTCAGGAGAAATACAAAACTTTGGTTAAAAAAAAAAAAACAAAACAAAACAAAAACCATATACACATTCTGGGGGCATGTTAGGAAAAATAAGGAAATCTGGAAGCCATAAGTTTAAGGGAAAGTCTTTGAGACAAAGGCAAAGTCATGGAACATAAGACTGTATGTTATTTTGGTCATTTTAATTGTCTTCTCAATCACTAAAAGAGCTTTCATTCTCACTTCCTCAAGTCTCTTCTTATGTTTCCTATACTCAAGCTACTTGAAATAACCTTGATCTTGTGACTTGATTTCTAAATGTGTTTTCAAAGTAAGTTCATCATCACCACTTAAGAGGTTTATCTGCTTTTGCCAGACAAGTTGTTTGATCAAGTAATTTAATATCACATATTTGGGATTCAGGCACTATGAGTCGTCAAGATTAAGGGGAGCTTTTCACTTGAAATGAGTATGCACTTGTTGATTGACCTCTAAGAAAATGCAATGTCCTGTTTTCTTAGGGAGTTAGATGAGAGGGTGGATTTCACAATTATTTTTATGTTCTACTTCCATGATGCTACCAGCAGATTCCTTTCAATCCATGAAACAAATGCTCACATTGCAAAATAACATGCAGAAACTTAAAACATGATGCCTACCAACAGAGCAAAACTGAGCACTTTAAAAAAACAAACAGGTTAATCTTAGATGTCTATTTTAACTGAAACAGTAGGTACAGAAACATTTTATTAGCATATTTAAAATTAAGTTATTGCCTGGGTATTTTTGGTTAATGGCTCTGGCAAAACTCATCTTAAATTTAGAGAAAATAGCATGCCATAAAATGGGATATAAATGGCAAAATCAGCCCCATCTATAATTTGTAATTTTGAAGAATCATACTTAATCAGAATCAGAGAGAGAAGCAGTTGAAAAGAACTACTAGTGTAATTAATGTATTTATAGATCACTAATCTGACTTCTGAATATAATATCTAAATTGATGGTGTTATTTGTATACCACTAGACAAAACCATTATTTAAAGTACAGTGATATTGAAAAACTTCCTTGAAGAAATTATCTAAGAAGGCTATGGAGAAAAATAAAAAAAATGCGAACACCAAATTTCAAGGTAGAAACTTTGATTCCAGCCTACTTTCTCTATGACCAATTAGGGGCCCAGCTAAATTATCTCTTTCTTCCCTAATCCTTAGCTATGTAGTCAGAATTGAAACTTCCAATTTCTGGGTAGCTAAGATCTGGCTTTCTATTCACTGAATTATCTTGCCTCTCTACATAATAAAGCCAATCCTGACTTTGAGAAACTTGACACAAGTGGTCTAACAACCTGGGAAATCACCCTTCGTCACCTACCTTCTTAAAGAACTCTGTTCTAGGGAAATCATTAGCAGAGACCAAGTTAAGTGAAAAACCTAATATCTATCTACAATGCTGAACCAAAGAATCAAAATCTTTATTTCTGCAGGAGCTACATTTTTAAAGATTTGATCAGTAGATCTTAGAGAGAAATATGATACACAGAAGTAGAATAAAATGATTGCTACATTTTAGCTTCTTTCAAAATACTGAACCTTCATTATCTCAATAGTTTCCCCTTCAATATCCATAGAATGGGAAGCAATTAAACACTTCTCAGATAGTCAGTGAACTAATTTAATAATAATCATCTTTATTTCTCCTTTCAAGACATGCATAAAGAATGTTTTTATGTTACAGAAAAATAAGACTATATATAACCAACATCCATCAGAACAGTAACAATATATTTTTAAACTAACATTTTTAAAGGTATTTAATATTGCCAATTTTAGCAGTAAGTATGGTCAGTTGAACTCCTCATTTGCATGAGGACGGAAGCCCAGCATTTTGAATCCTCAGATCTAAACCTCTTACTTGATGTATGAAGAATCTGGTGAGTTGGATAGGTAGTGAGCTGCAGAGGTGAGAACAGAAATCAAGACAGCAGACTTCCTGCCCAGGGCTTTTCCTAATCTATCCTTCTGCCCCCCTCTTCACTGTCCTTGTCAAATGACCTGAACAAAAAGCTGGGAAAGGCCTGGAGATTTGCAGAGGATCACTTGGGACCACTGCTCATGGAGGAAGGCAGGGCTGAAGGAAAAGACATATCCTTAAGATCCTATTAAAGGAGACCCGGTTATTATTAATAAAATAAGATAATCCACATAAAGACAAAACTGGGCCTAACATACAGAATGTCTGCCTAACATTCCACAGATGTAAACCACTATCATCATCATCATCATCATCAATCATCCATGACTCCTTCCCTTCACAACAACCTAAGGGAAAGGAGAATAGGCAGGTGTAAGTTTTACTAGCACTACATAGAATACAAAATTCTCACACTTTGAACCCATTTATTGTCAGCCTTTCCTTGATTTTTTTTGGCCAATACAAACACATTCTCACTAATCAGTATCACATTGTTAGTTTCCTCACTGAACTATTTCCTACTGTTGGTGTTAAAATAAATGTTTGCAGAGTCAAAGATTTTTTTTTTTTTTTTCAAGAGAATATGATGTGAGAAGTTTCCTGGTCCTTGAAACCAGCCCCCACCTGGAACAAAAAGAAAGGAAGAGTCACCCAGACCTCTCAGGAGAGCTAAGCCTTACTCAATGTTCTCCTCACATTCTTGGCTGCTTTGTGTGAAAAAGAAGCTTAATTATGACATTTCAATATTGAAATAAAATGTTTGAATTTTACTCCTCAATTTGGAGAGGAAATTGTGTGCCATTTTTAACTGTGCGAAACAACTGCCGATTCATGTGGAGTGATGAGCAGTGTTATTTTTGTGAACATATCACCAACTGTATGCAAGGCCTGCCCAGAGCTTCTCTTCCCGTAGGTGCAACAGCATCCAAACCCCCACTGACAGAAGCTTTTAGGGGCCCTCGCTGGTCACAATGGCAACCCTGTCAACCATGCAGGTTGGTTAAATTTCTTTAACAACAATAAATATAGTCAACTATAATGACAGAGTTTACTCATATATGCCAAATCTGTGCCTACCTAGTTACAATGGACCAAAATAAAAAGCTTAGAGAATTATCTTGTTTAGGTTAAAATATTTTTAATCCTAAATAGATTATATGCAATTGCATAACATCTCTAGAATACAGATAATACATTCATGTATTTTTCAATATATTAGTAAAGTTTAAAAATCATGTAATGAATTAAATATTAAAGACCACATAGCTCATGTAGTTTCACTGCTCTTTAAATGCCTCTGGCAAGGATTTAATTTAGATTTAATAGAAGTTATTATATTATTTATTTGATTATAAATATGCTAATGTAAATGCTATGCTATAAATATGTCTGCTAATTAAATAGTAGCTGACTTATGGAGGCTTATTTAGGTGCAAGTAGCAGTTTATTAAGATCTATGAGTTGAGACTCAATAACCATATTCTCAATAATCTATTGATATTTAATAGGTAATAACCACATTATACTTAAGGTAGTACCTTTAGATGTATGCTTTCTATGGAATGTTAGTTTAAAACTAATTATTAGTAACATATTTACTAAGCTTTGATTGTTTAAGAGATATTCATCTTAATAAAAAAGGTAGTTATGCCTCAATAGATGTTCATAATAATTCATTAATATAATAACTCTTTCATTAAACCTAAATTAAATTCTTATTTGAAATACTCAATTTAAAGTGCAATTTAAAATATTGCTATAGAAAATTACATAGCTTAGCCAGCACTACTTTTACAAACAAAGGTAGAGATGCTCCTAACAATCTAAGATAGCATTTCTGATGACATTGAAGGATGTTTAGAGTAGGTTTTAAGTCTACACACACACACACACACACACACACACACACCATAAAATAAGACAGGTTTTAAATTAAGCAACATTCCTTATTGAGTCCATATTTAAATACTTTTAGGACTCACTAAATTCTAATAAACTAGAACATAAACCAAATGAAATACTAAAACCAATTAAGGTGAAAGAGGAACTATACCAGTTTTTCTTTTATTTCTCTCTCCAGTTCCTCTTCCCATCATTCCTAATTCAGTTCTATGACTCAAGAAGCTGACCCCTAAGGAATGTATCTCCAGGGTCCCTTGACTTCTAGATTCTAGCTGGGTTCGGCCAATTGAAAGCACCATTGAGAAACTGGCTCTTTATCTTTATCTTTTCATCTCTTCTTGCAGAGTTGTGGTTTGTCAGATTCTATCTGGCAGCCCTTCCTATAGCTGTAGTTCTCACCGTGTTCTGGCAACTGTGCCTTCTGTTTGCCAATTCAAGTGGGGTGGTAATGGTAGTTCTCACCGTGTTCTGGCAACTGTGCCTTCTGTTTGCCAATTCAAGTGGGGTGGTAATGGTTTCCTGTATTTGCTAGTCCCTGGGTATTTCTCCAATTCTTGCTGGGTTCCTTAGCCCTGCCCATATCTTCATAAATACTCTATTAATAAAATTATCTTCAATTAATCCCTTTGAGTGCGCTTTTTCCATCTGTTTTGGAGTTTGGACTGATATGCAGCTTAAAGAAATAAAATGAATAACAACTAAAACATCAGTAACTAATCTTTACAAAGCATTTCCACATGCACTGTTTTGTTGGATTATATCAGGTTTTATTTTCAGGTCATTTGTCAGGCAAAGAAACCAAGGATCATGTTTTTACACAAAAGCACATGCTTGTTAAATGGAAAAGCCAGAAGTCATGCCCTGGTCTTTCAATGCCAAATCCTAAACATCTTCAATCATATCAAATATCCAGAGGAGTAAGTCCTCCTTAATTTTAATCACCATTATACTAAAGCAATAGTTTGCAAGCTTTTTGAAGACATACAATCCTTTTTTTTTTTTTTCCAAATAAAATTGAAAGAATTTCAACAGATAAAAGAGTGTATTTGGTTGATTGAGCTAATCTTTGATAATCCCAGGCAGACCATGTGGGGGTGATCCTACAACATCTTGCCCCTACAATTATCACCTGTCCCAAGCATGCCAAATGAAAGAACTCCATCTCCCTGACCACTGTGATTGGTTCATTGGTAATCATATTATCCAAATGTTCTCTTTCACAGTCCTCTGAAAGAAGACTACTTTCTTCTGAAATGTCAAGCTGATAAGATAATGATAGCCTTAGTTCTACCATTAGTTATATTGGCTGCTGTACAAAGTCAGCCAGCTTGAGAAGAAAACCAAATATAGAGGATGCCTGAATAAAGAGAACGGGATCAGAGAGTCCTAATAGCATGCTTGACCCATTGAACCAACCAAGACCAAAGACAATGCCACCCTTTGGAATTATCAAGTATGGGGGTCAATCAATTTTCTTTCTGCTTAAATTAGTTTCTACTGGATTTTTGTCACTCACAATCAATAAACCAGAGCTCCAGCAAAGTTATATAAGTAGTTTGGTATTGACTTGTTATCCAAAAGGCATGGTTTTCCCTGACTTGGTGCATTAGCTTGAAATTCAATGGTTTATTTCACATTATCCTTAATGACAGTCAAGTTGATCTTTGTAAAGAATTGATACAATAACAAAATCTTCCAAATAACATGTAATTTTTTGTTTTGTTTTGTTTTGTTTTATGGTAGAATATAAAGAGACCTCCAACTTTGCAGCTGCATCCTTTGCAAAACTTGTTTTCCTTTTCTGAACTTCGATTCCTCAATGATCAATAAAATTAACATCATCAATCTTGTCTTTTTCACAGAGTTATCGTGAGGCTCAATTTGAGTTTAGGAATTTGTATAATGTAGAAAATTTCTGTCTTGCACAAAATGTAAGGCAAGCTGTTAGCAGTTTACCAAATGTCAATTTTAATTATTTTTTCAATACTTTTATATATAAAAGAATATCAAATTAAATATTTGGAAGAGTATATACAAAAGGAGATAATGTGTTTAAAAATAGGTATCCTGGTTTGCTTCTTGCAGTCTGAAACTTGTAGTTAATGTTCTTAAAACACTTTACAACCATTAAGTGATGAGCCTTCTTAGCAGCCCTTTGACACAGTGGTGGTATAAAGGGAAACCCTTCACTGCTATAATGTAGACCTGTATTTATTTTCTAGATTTTAAAACTTCACTGAGGGAGACTCTGGGCATTAAAAATCAATTTAAAATACAATTAAACTATTAGTGTATCCAAAAGAGACCAATAGCTACATTAGGCTACGTCTATTCTTGGGCCAAATGAGTGGGGAGTACAGGCAAACATCCAGATATTTAGGACAAAATGGCCTAAAATATCAACTAGAGGAAGAGAAAAAGAATGGGAGGACTTGAGTTTTTAAACTGATTCTTCCCACTGAACCCCATGTATGTATTATTCTACTATCATGTGCTTAGATAAACCCAACTTCTGTGTGTATGTGTGTGTTTTGTATACCAAAAGCTCAGTTGGTATATCATAGGTAACAATATTATGCTCAAGATATTACATTTAAATATCTTATTTCTATTGGATTTAAAAAAAAATAATTATTACTAACTTTATTGTTTTGCAACCAAAGTGTATTTCCATCTTGTGGCCTCATTCATCCACCTGGTATAAATACAGTTGACGTGTAACTAGGGGTTACCTTCTTCAACTTGAATCACATATTTGACCTGAGCATGGGTGAGCCCGAATTTAAAATGTAACATCCCATCCTACCATCTTGGATCCTCTGGAAAACAAAATAATTATGAGTGCTTTTTGGCTGTTGGTGACTTAAAAAAAAATCTTCTACTGACAAAAAATAAAATTGACATGTGCTTCTAATTGTATATTCTACATACATAGGACCAGAGCTAAAACATATTATTCTAACTATGTCAATGATTAAGAACGGGCAGAAGGGGAAGCCGGGATGGCTCAGTGGGTTAGGCGCTCACTTTGCAGCGCCGGGGACCAAGGATCGAGCCCCGGCCCGTGTGGAACCATGTGCCCCAGTTCAGTTCTCTCTCTGTCTCTGTATCTCTCTCTCTCTGTCAAAAAATTAATAAATAAATAAATAAAACTTAGATAGCAAGCCACAATCTACCCAGCACTTAAAAAAAAAAAAAAATGGGCAGAAAAAGATCAATCTGGAAATAATGATGTGAGAGTAACACTTTGCACAGCCTACTAGTGACAGCCCCTCACATCCTACAGTTCCCTGATCGGTCCATTGTCTACCAGCATAAACAGACTGAGGCAACTTTATGCCTGCAAAGCAATTAACAAAGATTAAGATTTTTTGGTTGGGCCCAGATCTCATATCTGTAGCCATACAAAATCAATAGATTGCTTAGACAAGAAAGAGAGAAAAAAATAAATAAATAAAAATAAAAACCCTCTGCTACTGTCTCTGTTCACTACATAAGAGAGTACAGTATAATGATCAGGTATGTGTGCTACCGTTTGGAGCTTCAGTTCAAATCTTGGCCTCAGCTTTCTCTCTATTCATGTGCTTAACTACCTTGCATTCATTTGTTCATATGTAGAGGTAATAACAGAACCTGACTAATGGTAGAGTTCTTAGATGTGTGCTTTAAATATCCTATGGTAAGTGAACACCATTTACTGGCAATTACTCAGCACTGCTTGAAATGCTAACTTTACCTAAAACCCCACCCTGACCCTTTCCAGTTAGCTCCTACTCAGCTTTGAGATTTCTTTCTGCCACACACACCTCAGTCTGGATTCTGCCTTCTTGTTAAATGCTTTCATATCACCCTCTAGTTTTTGTTCAGAGATATTACTACAGCTTATTATTACATATTTGAGTTTTTATTAGCTTAATATTTATATCCTCCATTAGTATCCTTCAGTTCCATAAAGAAGAAACTGTTTTATTTAAAAAAGAAAGGAGACTATATTTTATTCACATTTTTATCTATAGTGCCTAGCAGTCTGGTACAAAGTAGAGCAGGTCCTCTATATACCTTTGTTTAATGAATAAATGAATGATTATATTATAGGTTTTAATTTTATAAATTCTTCATGTGTAGACACACATTTTTCATACTTTACACAAACAACTTTTTAAAAAAGTATGGTCCCCCAACATTTGACCTTTTTCTATAATAATGGCTGTCTTGCCTAAATTTTGAATTATTTGTCATGATAGAGTTAGGCATGATCATTTCTAACATCAGCATTTTCTAAGCCTTACAGTATGACAAATATTGCAAGTGATGAATTTGTTAATAATGTTCTCAAACTAATTCTAATTTAGTCTCTTTTTATTTAGTAGCAACATAATGGAATTAAAAGATTTTTAAATTGATATAAGTCAATCAATAATTATTTATTTTATGCCCACTATGGCTTAGGGACTATGGCAAGGTGTCCTATTTATAAAAGGCATGATAGCTGTTTTAATTGCTTTATGTAGCATATAACTGTGTAAAGACTCAATGACAAATAAATACAACTTGATGTCAGTTAAATAAATTGGTGACCACAACCGGATCCAATTAAGAAGGTCTGGAGTCAGAATTCCAAGGAGTTTTATTGCCAAAGGAAATGAAACTACTTAGCTCTACATGAAATGGATGGTGGAAATTAGAAATGCAGTGGGAATATTGGAGGTGTCCACATTTGAGCAGAGTCATCACCATCTCTATGGAAACTATCCCCCACCCCCTTTAGGGAGAAAACAGCAGATGTTCAACAGCACACAACCAAGAAAAATGCAAATTGGTCAGAAGTGAAAAACTCAGGATTCATTTAAAATTGTTAAGGGGATGAAATTTGGTGTAAAGAAATGAGATTATGAGATTTTAAAACCTTTTTGAAGAGTGACAGGCCAGATGAGATACAAGGTAGATAGAAATTCACATCCAACATCATTACACGGCCATGCTGGAATAATACATTGCAGCGATTTTGGAAACTAACATTGCAAGGGCAAAAATCATAGTTTTTAAGAAAGAACCCAGGGAAAATATGTTTGAGGGTTAGTTTTGAAGAAGAAAAAAAGAAGGTTGAAGCATGTCATTAAGCACCAGATAGAAAGAAATTTGGCAAAGGAAGGGAAATAAAAGAGAAGATTGTGTTCTATGGGCATAATCTATCAACTTGATGACTTTATATGTTTCATCGTGTGAGCTTTTATGTGTTTCTCATGGGTAAATGATCTGCTACAAAGGTTTCATTGCTATGTAATACACACTACTCAAATAGGGAGTCTTATATGAAGGCCTTGGCTAAATACATGCAGCCCAATCAGGCAATTTTGGCCATGTCAGGAAGGATGAAGAACTGGATACTTAGGGGTCTGTTTGCATAAAGAAAGCAAGTTTGTAATGAGAAGAAAAACATTAGCACTCAAAAGTGCTAGGCTCTGAGAAAGGCCTCCCATCCCATCAAATTTTATCTCTTCATTTGGAGCTGAGATTCCTTTAGTTGACTGCACTGGGCACAGTGAGTTAATGTAATGCAAGATTCTGCAGTGGGGGTGGAAAAGCAGGGAGAGAGGTAGGAAGGGCAGAAAGGATGGAAAAGGCAGACATGCAAAAGGAAAAAAACAGAGGCAGAATTTCTAATGCCTGCCCAGTTTCTGTTTCCAATCCCATTCCAAGTTCCAGCTACATTTATGCCCTTAAATCCCCCAAAACCCCTTAATCTATCTAGAGAATCCCCTTTTTACATCAGGTAGTTCAAATTGATTTCCATTACTGGTAGCCTAAGTGACAAATTATTATAGCCCTAAACCACACTATTCAGTGCCTGGAAGAAAAAGGCATCTTTAATCTTCTTTGATACAAACACATACACAAACAATGTAACAGTTAAGAACGAGGTCAGTTTGGGGAGAGAAAGACTCAACATTTTGGATTTGTGTGAGAACAAGTACAGTATTCATAGGTGAGGAAGATTCTACTGGATTTATTAGAATATGCAGAGGTACATATACTGAAAAATACCAATTTATTTCCTCTAATTTCCTCCTTCTTCTGATGGGGGTAACCTTAGTTATTCTTGGGGCTTCCCCTAGCACTATGCCAAGATACTGGGGTCAACTGCAATGGCAAGTTTTGAGTGGGCCATTGTGTTCTGTCACTGGGCCACTGTGGCTATGGATGAAGTGCATATTGGCCCTGTTCATGTGGTCTTTTTAGGTTTGTCACTGAGACACTCCCTTGGCACTTTGGAAGCCCAGGCATTTGGAAAGAGTAGGAGCCTTAGACCTAAGATATCAACTGAGTACCTTCAACTGTGTGTCACATTCATAATGACAGGTGGTTTTTAAGGAAGTTGCAACTGAGAATCAGTTTTTGAACTCTTCAAATAGCAACAACGACACTAGATAACTCTTAAAGAAAGTTCTGTATTTTTAAATTCCATTGACCAATTGACTTTTGTGATAGAATGGGAATACTGTTTCCATAGAAAATATTTGAGCCTCAAGGGATAACATAAATCACACACTGGGGTACCAAAAAAAAAAAAAAAGCTTTAAAAGTACCGGTACTTTTTTAAAGAAAATGCTGATTTTCTGAGTAAGTATTAATACTATTATTCAAATTAAAGTCACTAGATGGGAATACAAAGCAGCTAAAGCCATTGTTATGTTTAGCATGATAGCTTTAAGGTCTGAAATCACAATAGCAAACTCTGAAAAGCACAAAGTTGATTACCAGGTTACTCAACTTCTTTCCAACCCATGCTCCCATTTCTTAGCAGCCAGGTCATGGGTAGAGATCTCGAATAAAAAGCAAAAAGAGACAATAGCCGAAACAAAGTCCAGTGGGCACTCCAATTAAGAAACAGGAAGCATCTTTTCTTATTGCTGAGTAGTATTCCATTGTGTAAATGTACCACATCCTCTTTATCCAGTCATCTAGCAAAGGACACTTCAGTTGTTTCCATGACTTGGCCACATGGATGGACCTTGAAACCATCTTTTTAAGCAAAATAAGACAGACTGAAAGAATCAGGAAACATATGACCTCATTTATAGGTGGAATATAAAACTGAAAGTAACAAAGAAACAAAAACTTAGAGACATAGTCAATAGCTTAGTGGTTACCTGAGGGTAAGAGGGAGGGGAAGGGGGGAGAATTGGGAGTGGGGACCAGATACATGGTGATGAAAGGAGAGCTGATTCTAGGTGGCAAGCACATAATGCAATGAGTAGATGATGTAACCTAGAGTTTTACACCTGGAAACTGTATTGCCAACCTATGTCACCCCAATAAATTTAACAATAAAAAAGAAACAGGAAGCAAACACATTCTAGAAACACATCACAATCATCTTGCTCGTCTTTCAAAACACCCGTTTCTATCACCTGTCACATTCTGAGCCTGTTCTCTTTTTAGGGATCATTTTATCATTTTCTCTTGATGTGATAAATGATTTAAGGTAAAAGAGGTTTTGGATTCATAGATTATTAAATATCATATTATAAAGATGCTAATATAATCTTTAATAGTAGTCATACTATATAAAGACAAATTTTTACTTTACCCATTTAACAAGTGATGCATACTGTTTTATTTACTTTAAATTAATTATGTAATAAAAAGCGTAAATTATCAACAAATAAATTAAAAAATGATATATACTGTTTTCTGGCTGGAGAACTAATGGGTATTAAAATATAGATTAAAATTTAACTATGCTTCATACCATCAAAACATAAGACAAAATGCTTTTCTGGTGACATAATTTGGAGTCCTTGAAAACTGCATTTTTAAAGAAACAACTCGTTTATTTTTTAATTTACACTTCTTTTTCTACATGATGGGATAAAAATGTTCCAGGTTGATTTTTGCCAGCAGTTTGCAAATAGCAAGCTGAGGATGTAAACACGCTTTATTGTAATACATCAAAAGCCAATTGAATTCAATTGTCACACTCTCTTTAAGTACCAGGTAGGCCATAAAAGAACAACTCAATAAATGCAAAGGTATGTCATGATTCTGGAAAGGAAGACATAATATTGTAAAGATAACAATTTGCCCCACATTAAACTAGAAATTCAATTAAAAACCTATCAACCCCCCAAAAAAAATTTTTTTCATAGAACTTAATAAGGTAATTCTAACTATTTCTAGATGAGAAAATATGCAAGAGGTGCTGAGGAATTTTTTGAATGGGGTGAAAGAATAGTTTATTGGTAGAGAAAGTAGTCAAAGTACACTACCAAGAAATGGAAGCAGCCCTTGAGCAAGAAGAGGTGGTTTAAAGGGCTGAAGATTTTTAAAGATATATTAATGATGAAGTTTTATTACCAGATAGCAAAATATAAGACATTAATAGTAATTAAAACAGTATAACACTGGTATGAGAACATCGGTCTAAAAACATATATTCATGTACATATATGAATGTACTGTGTTAACTTTGATATATTTCAAGTTCAGTTGGGCATAGTATAAACAATTAAACAATGTAAAAGTGAGTAGATAGCTAATTCAAACAGGTAAATTATATCCTACTTAACATTTGATACAAATATAAATACTATAAGAAATTAAAACCTAAATTTAAATATTAAAAGTGAAGAAATTAGGCAAAAATGTAAGAGAATAATATACTTATGACTTTGGGACAGAAAAATCTTAAGATGCAAACAAATGTGTCAGAAAAGGGTAAAAACATGTAAATTTTAATTCATTAAAATTTTTGTATGATTGAAGATGATCATTAGAAGAGTTAAAATAAAACATACACAAAAAATATTAGCAATATATGTAACAAAGAATTATTTTAATAGAATAAGCCTTTAAAATAAAGCCAAATAATCTAATAGAAATTTGAGCAAAATGTTTTAATAAACAATTTATAAACTAGGAAATATACATGATCAAAAAATAGAGAAAGTTGGATAACACTGATATAATTAGAAAAGAAATAAGAACAATGAAGGTATACATTCACCCACTGACTGATAAAAACAAATACTGTTAATATCTAAAGTTGGGCAGAATGTTGAAAATAAACATTTTCATTATTGAGATTTTGGGGATTTAAGGAAGGTAATATGACAATATCTTATTTTGAAAATGTATGAAATACATTTCCTTTTGATCAATGATTCATTTTTAAGATGTTGTTATGAAAAAATACTACTATATTTGAAAAGCTAGACAATAAATAAATTCTTTTTAAAAATGACAAAATATATTTTACATATGCCTATGTAAGTGTGTGTATGTGTGTGTACAGCTAGATCCTCCAGCTCTATTCTACACCTTCTGACTTAATATCTTTGGGGGTGCTATCCAGGGTTCTTTTTTTTTTATAAAGATTTATTTTTATTGTTTTTGACACAGAGAGAGAGAGAGAGAGAGAGAGAGAGAGAGAGAGAGAGAGAGAGAGAGA